>JAPDDO010000209.1:0-120749 GCA_027422415.1 Schizothorax lantsangensis
ACTGTTCCCTACAGCCTTGTAATTCATTGTACTTTTTCAAAAATATCATCATTTCCAGTTCAGTGCTAATACAGTAGCCTAAGTGTTGCTTCACAGTGAAGATTTATTAGAACAGTTAATAACAGTATTCTTTACAACAACACAATGTAATGCTTAACAGTATAAGAATCTATTTTCTGTAAGAATTAGTGTTCATAAATATCCAAACCTTGAAATGAAAAAATCAAATGAAAAACGTTGTTTTGCATGGCTGCTAGCATCTTGCACTGCTCCTAGGGTGACCATATTTTAGTTTTCCAAAAAGAGGACAGTGATGATCATATTGATCACAAACACATTAGAAAAGGCTTCCTACCAGTGGTCAGCCTTCACAAAACTTAACATCTAGTGCAGTTTTATCATAGGTAGAATGCAAAATGTTTCAATACAAGCATTTCAGTCAAATGTAGTTTATGCAATATTTCAAACCTTTAACCCACGGGGAAAATCAACACATGGCAACAGTTTAAAAGTAGCCCAATTCCATGGGAAAAAACACAGACTTGACAACCCTGCATCCAACACGAGCTGCAGGAGTCAGACTGATCTCGGGTCGAAAGTAAGGAGAGATGACTGACAGACCATGCTGGAGGATTTGATGCTCAACAGATCCTGAGCTCATTGACAAATACCTGATCTTGTAAGATGTGCTCCCTTTACACAGAGCGTGCGTGATCGTGAAATCGAAAGTGAACAGTGAGCGCTCATTCAAAGGAGATTTAAATACTCCACATATTGATAGCGGCTCCCTGATGCGCCAAAATCATATGCAATATTATAATTGTTGCAGAGTGGGCGGTAATGGTCAGAAATTCAGCAGGAGCGGGATTAAGAAAACAGTCCCGTGCAGGGCTTTAATACAAAAACACACAATGAATGGCGACTGTAGAAAGCAGAAGTTTCAGCTTTAGAAATCCCGGCCGTACGCATTTTTTTAGGTCCAAAAAGAAGACATGTCTGGGAAAAAGAGGATGTATGCAGGCACGTGCACAGGTAGAGCTCAACCTGTGCAGAGCACATGCCCTTTTTGCCCTTACACTCCGAAGTGCCCTTTTTTTTTGATGGTGGTGGTGTTTTTTTTTTTCAATTAATCAATGCTATTGGTCGCACTTTACGTCTGTCTGTCTGTTTTACAAATATTTAGCCAATGAAAGGTATTAAAAAAGCTAGTGACTAAATCTTGTTGGATCCGCTCAAACTGTCAGTAAACTCTCATAACTCCACCCGCTCTATCTGGACTGAATGAACTGAAGTCCCACAGCAGCTGAATGAAGTCTTGCAAGGGTAAATAAAGACCATTGCCAAGTCAGCAGTCTTCATCATTATTGTAGTTTCAAAGAACAAGAGATACCCGGAATTTATACTGAAGGGATGGTCATTTAATGAAACTCAGATGTAAACATTCTAATATTTTGATGTAAGCTGAATTAATCAAAATTAAAACAAACAAACAAAAAACGTTAGAAATGTTTAAGTTTAATTAATCTAGAATGTATGAAAGTTATTAAAAAAAAAATTAAATGTAAAAAAAAAAATCAACTTTTTCACGATATTCTAATTTTTTAGATGCACCTGTATGTATATATATATGTGTATGTGTGTGTGTGTGTGTGTGTGTGTGTGTGTGTGTGTGCTAATAATACCATGGTATTACACATAGTTTTCTTAATTTCTTTGCAAAATATAGCACTAATCTGCCTCTAGTCTTTGGATTATACGTATATGTCCTTGCGTTATTTGTAACTACTTTAAGTTAACAGTATCAGAGGGTTCAACAACCAAATGTCTGTAAATTGTGTAAATGTCATTTGAAACCCAACTCTTTATCTACTAACAAACTCTCAGTCAGTGTTGGGTAAGTTACTTTCAAAAAGTAATTAATTACAGTTACTAATTACTTCATCAATATTGTATTTAAATTACTTTACTAATTACTCTGTCTGAAAAGTAACTTAGTTACTCAATAAGTAACTTAATTATTCAAATTGCTAATTAGGCTACATCTTAAAATCCCTATAAACCTTAATAGAAATTAAACTCTGTATTCTTTCAATTTGAGTCAAACATAGAATAGTTTAGCCTAGTTTAAACTTTTTTTAATATTTTTTTTTACCTTCTTTGGTTAGCAAACAGAACAAAAAAGCTTAAAAGTTAAACAATACATTTCAGTTTGGCAAGATGTTCAGGAAAAGCCCAACTAGTAAAATCCGTACAGATTTATGTAAGAATAACATGTTAACTAGGTAAGAATAAATTACAGAAATGATTTGGGTGCGTGTCTATGGGGGAAGGGGCGGAGTAAACAAAGGCTGCACCTGACTTTGAAACTTGCAGCGCTCACACACACACACACACACACACACACACACACACACACAAACGAAATCGTATGCCTGATGAAAAAATATATATTTAAAACACGTTCGTATTTTAGAAAATGTAGTTAATATTTGCATCATTGATGATGTATCTTATCATCCAGCGACCCACCTGCAAATAATCAGAATGCATTTTTTTATTACCCGACCCGCGGATTATCCACAGCGCCCGCGGATATAACCGCATCCGCGCATCACTACTGCGCACAGTGCGCAGATATCAACAGCATCACTGGGTTGTGAAGTGAGGGAATTTGTATGTGTGGATTGTGTGAGAAGGATGCTTTTCATACAAGATCTGCAACCGGACAACCTTGGAATATATTGACTTGATTATTCATATAATGAGGTTTGGGCCATACAAATTACGGGAGTTTTACCGGAGGTGAATGTAGCAAACATATAAAATACGCCCAGTGGGATTTTTTTTTATAGCAAGATTAAAAATACGGGAGAAATATTTAAACGGATGACAGCGGGATAGAATGGTAAAATACGGGAGAATCCCGGTAAAAACGGGAGGGTTGACAGGTATGAATACGGGAAAGGCTACCTCAGTTTTATACAGATTACATAATCAGATAATATTCGTTTTCGATTTTAATTCGTTAATTTAAACGTACACACTTCAGGCTTTCAGATACAGGAAAGATTGTACCTCGCTTTAGTTTCATACGGATTACTTAATCACATAATATTAATTTTCGATTTGAATTCGTTCATTTAAAAGTAAAATTCAAGCTTTTTAGATTCTATTGATTTTAGTCTCATATGTATCTGAGTATTTAAGGTTTCTCTGTGAATCAGGAAGATCTGAAAGTGAAGGAGCTGGCGCGCGGAGGGTTAAAGCTGCATTCAGTTTGATCTTTAGACGGTACATTTACATTTCAAATTCAATATTGATTTTAGAACTGTTGAAGTTATTTACTGTATGTAACGCAAGAACTTTATAAGTAACTGTAATTAAATTACCTATAAATGAACAGTAATCCCTTACTTTACTTTTTCAGTGGATAAGTAATTTAATTACAGTAACGCGTTACACCCAACACTGCTCTCAGTGTATGCTTAGTTAAAAAAAAAAGAAAGACAGTGGGTAAGAGTAAAAAAACATCAGGAACCTCTTTGTTGATGACATATGAGATGCTTCCTCCATTCTCCAGAAGAGCTAATCTCAGTTTATTCTTCTCTTTAAAAGGCAGATTCTTCACATCTAACACCACGGTACAGTTTTCAAACACTGTCATGATGCCAGCGTGTCTGAAGATGGAGAGAGAAGCGAAAGAACAAAGAAAAACTGTGATGAAACCTACAGTACATAAATAAATTACATAAACATTATAAGAATAATATGTTTCTTATTGGCATATAAACACAAACTCGAGTAAACACATTGACTATTCATTAAACAAATCAAACTTTAAGCACAGTACTTATATTGACACATGCATAAAACAAGTTAAAATTCTCAAGTTACAATCTTTCTGTTGATAGAAAGTATTAGGCAATAATAGAAATCCTGCAGCAGTGTCTCTCTCGCTAGTGTGTCATGTTATTGGCAGACAGAAGAGCATCTTACCAAGGATAAAGTCAGAGTCGAGAGACACGTTTAGGTTTTAAGAAAATACTATTAAAGAAGACGTAAATAAGCTGCAGTGTAAAGTTCAGTAAATACTTCCTGACTCTTACATACAGTAAAGACACGCCTCTTATTCCTCCCTGAGATGAAAACAATAGACGGACTCCATCCAGTGGTCGAGACGGTCCTTACACATTACCACGATTTACTGTAGATTTACGTCTGGAAGAATACATGGAGAGAACGAGGAGAGAAACAACAGCCCGTAGTGGTCCTGTTGAATAATTAATGATTGATTAATTTGGGTGACCAGACAAAGTCTGATGTCTTTTTGTGAAAGCTGAATAATAATAAATAAAAATCCTTAGCACTTCATTTGATGGGGCTCTTGCAGGGATGTACTGGCCATCGGAGTACCGGGAAGCGAGGGATCTCCCCGATATTAGGCGCTGTTTTAAATTACAGCGCATGCAAAACCGCATTAAAGCAAATACTAGCAAGCGCAAGCAAGCGCATCAAAAATATAAAAGCACTCCAAGCGCAGCAGCGCTCCTCGATGCATCCGCCAGCCGCGCGTCAAAGAGCGGATCATTCTCGCGCGCAGCGCCGCGCTTCTGCAACGATTCATAGGAGATAAACAGCGCGAGTCTCTTGATCACAGAATGTTATACAGTCGTGTGATATGAGAAAGGGTAGTGATGCTGGCTGAAAACAGCCACAATGAGGTATATTAGAAAACGCTAGGCTTGTCAATTCAGCACCATAGTAATTTAACGTGAAGTTATTAACATTGTATAAATAGCCTATGTGTTGGCAGAAATGTATTTATTATGTTACTGTTAGTACATATTGTGGAATATGCTATTTTAATTTTATTGAAGCTGTTTTGTAGTTTCTTCATGTTTAGTTTTTTTTTTTACTACAAATTGTATAGTTTATTAGCCTATTAGGCTACTTATTTTAAAATCCATATAACATGGTAATGAGGAGCATGCTTTTACTTCTTGTGACCACCATCATACTAATACTAGTCAGTTAAACTCTGGATAAGTTTAATTAGTTCTAATGAATTTTAATTGAAGTAAAATGTTAATTCAATAAGGGCCTGATTAAAGATGAATATCTTATAAATAATATCTTATAAATATATTTTAAAAAATCGTATATAAATGAGGTTCGTCTTATTTACAAATAATACAGTTCTTAAAGGGAGATTCACCTAAAAATTAAAATTATCATCATTTACTCAACATCATGTCATTCAAACCTGTATGAATTTCTTTCTTCTGTAGAACATATTTTGAGAATTTTTTTAATTAATATTTATATTATATTTATTCATTAATTTACTCCAGTTGAAGGCCCTATGACCCCAAACGTTATTTGACATTTTACGATTGCAACTCATACTATATATATATATATACTGTATATATATATATATACACTATCAGTCAAAAGTTTTAGAACAGTAAGATGTTTAATGTTTTTAAAGAAGTCTCTTCTGCTCACGAAGCCTGCATTTATTTGATCCAAAATACAGCAAAAGCAGTAATATTGTGAAATATTTTTACTATTTAAAATAACTGTTTTCTATGTGAATATGTGTTAAACTGTAATTTATTTCTGTGATCAAAGCTGTATTTTCAGCATCATTACTGCAGTCTTCAGCGTCACATGATCTTCAGAAATCATAATAATATGCTGATTTGCTGCTCAATTTATTTATTATTATTCTTATTATGTTGAAAACATGAGTAGATTTTTTTTCAGGTTTCTTTGATGAATAGAAAGTTCAGAAGAACAGCATTTATCTGAAATATTAATCTTTTGTAACATCATAAATGTCTTTATCATCATTTTTGATCTAAAACAATTATACTGACTCCAAGCTTTTGAATGGTATAGCATATAATGTTACAAAAGCTTTTTATTTCAGATAAACACTGATCTTTTGATTTTTCTATTCATCAAAGAATGCAGAAAAAAAATTACTCAACTGTTTTAAATATTGATAATAATAATAATAATAAATGTTTCTTGAACAGCATATTATTATGATTTCTTAAGATCATGTGACACTGAAGACTGGAGTAATGATGCTGAAAATACAGCTTTGATCACAGAAATAAATTACAGTTTAACACATTCAAATAAAGCAGTTATTTTAAATAGTAAAAATATTTCACAATATTACTGCTTTTGCTGTATTTCGGATCAAATAGATGCAGGCTTGGTGAGCAGAAGAGACTTATTTAAAAAAACATTAACAATCTTACTGTTCAAAAACCTTTTGGATAAGACTAAAACATCAGGTTGACAATATCGTGTCTTTTTTTATTTAAATGTATATTTATTCACATTGTCCCATGGAAAGCTCTATGAACATATTTGACTTGGCCAAAAAATAGCGGGGGACAAATTTAGGTTTTATTAAAAAGTGTTTGCGTATTCTACACTCATGGCGCGCACACATTAGGTTAGATGACTGCCTCCGTTGCGAGTCCCTATCAAGCACTTTACAGATTCATCTTTGTCCCGCATCACTCACCACAGAGCAACCCTGTTCTTGATAAAGCTGCTGTGAAAACCTGGGAAAAGCTGACGAGGAAGAATTTGTTCTTTAGGCGGCGCAAAATACTTCATCGCTCTGTCTATAGCGCATTGTGATTGGGTGGTTTACGCTGTCAATACAGGAGACAAACCAACGGGCCACTGGCTGCTCGCAGTCCCTGCGTAATGGTCCTTGGCAAAAAAAAGTAAAAAACATTCTGTCGGCCCCTAAAGTGCATTGGCCCACCGGGAAAATGATTACCAATCCCGATTACCAATGCAGCCCCCCCCACACACACACACTCACACACACTGTACGTGATTTTGATGGAGGCCCCATAGCAAATTCAGTGCACAGGGCCCAGAATTCCTAGCGACGGCCCTGCATCCGCCAGCAGGATCAGTCTCCCGCACATCGATAAAGAACGTGCTTCCGACACAATGTAAAATGATAAACAGCGCAAGTCGCTTGATCATTCAGATGTGACACAAAAGTGTGTAATGTAGTCGTGTGATATGAGAACATTAAAGGTTCTGTAGTGATGCCGGCTGAAAGCAGCTACGACAATGTAAACTGCATGACGAGGTAAATTGGAAAACACCAATACATAAGTGTCAGTTCAGCACCATAGTCATTTAACTTGCAGTTATTAACACTGTACAAATAGCCTATTGTGTTTTGGCTGAATGTTTTTTTTATAAATGTTAGCCTAGCTAGTTATTATATTAAATATTGGGGAAGTTGTTTTTTGTAGTTTCTACATGTTTCGTTTTTATTTTTTTATTACAAATTCCATAGTTTATTATTATTTATTTTAAAAACCATATGGTAATGAGGACCATGGTTTTACTTGCTGTGACCACCATCTTACTAATACTAGCCAGTTAAACTCTGGATACTATGAACTATTGTAATGATACAGAAGCAGGTACTACCAAACTATAGACTGAAATCTTGAATGTTGTCTTAAGCCGGGCTAGAACCCCTATTTCTTGGACACAGAGCTGGTGTTCTTCCTGAGTGAGCTAACTCAAGGTTGAGGATTTTGTGACCCAAGTGCAGAGGAATAAACAAGAGGAGACGAGAGGTATTAACTCCAAGTAGCTTTACTTGTAGCAGATCCAAAAACAAGGAACAAAGTACAAAACAAGCACAATGGCTTACAAAAGACTCACGGTATGCGACAGGATACACAGGTAGGTAGGCTCAAGACTGAACAAAAAACAATGGCTACAGGCAAACTTAAATAGGGCCCTACACAGGTGAGTGTCATCAACAATGATTGCTAGGCACAACTGAGAGTTCTTGCCAATGGTTGCCCCCTGGCCACTGGGAGGAAGATTGCAGGCAACAGACATCATGTGCCCCCTTGTGACTGGGAGCAATACTGCTGGTCATGGCATGAGTGTGACCCCCTAGTGGTTGGAGGAAGTATTGCTGGCTAAAGTCTTACAGGAGCCCCCTCTTGATGAACGGCTCCTGACGTTCCTTTTAGTGCTGCTCGACTGTTGTCGTTGGAAGTCCCTGATGAGCTCTGGGTCCAGTATGTCTCTGGCTGGTACCCACGAGCGCTCCTCTGGACCATAGCCTTGCCAGTCAACCAGATATTGGACCCCTCCCCGTACTTTGCGCATGTTCAAAAGTCTCTGCACGGAGTAAGCTGGTTGCCCCTCCACCATCTGAGGAGCTGGAGGTGGTCTAACTGCAGGAGACAAAGGAGAGTAGATGACAGGTTTGAGGCATGAAACATGGAATGTGGGGTGTATGCGCATAGACCTGGGCAATAGGAGTCGGTAAGAGACTGGGTTAATTTTCCTGAGAATCTTGAAAGGTCCAATGTATCTAGGACCTAGTTTCTGTGACTCGAGGCGCAATGGAAGATTTCTAGTCGATAGCCACACTCTCTGCCCCGGACGGAGTGATGGACCGATCCGCCGACGTCGATTGGCCTGTTTCTGTTGTTCCCGGGATGACTTTAACAGGGCTGCCCGAGCTCTCCGCCAGACCCCCCGGCACCTCCGGACTAACTGGGCCGCTGCTGGAACCTGTGCTTGAAGGTCCTGTTCAGAAAACAGAGAGGGGGGGAACCCAAACTGGCATTCAAATGGAGACATACCCAGTGATGAGTGATGGAGGGTGTTATGGGCAAATTCTGCCCAGACCAGCTGGGAACTCCATGTACTCGGGTTGTTCGAGACCAGACACCTGAGGGTCTTCTCAATCTCCTGGTTCACTCTCTCTGTCTGGCCATTGGATTGGGGATGGAACCCTGAGGACAAACTGATGGTGGAACCGATTAGACGTCCAAAAGTCTTCCAGAATCTTGAGGTAAACTGGGAACCCCTATCAGACACCATATCCTGTGGAAACCCATGAATCCTAAAGACATGTTGCATGAGAAGTTCTGCCGTCTGGCCTGCTGTAGGAATCTTAGAGGCGGGAATGAGATGACATGCCTTAGAAAATCTGTCAACTACAACAAGTATCACTGTGTTACCTTGAGAGTTGGGTAGGCCACTAACAAAATCCATGGATATGTGGGACCAGGGTCGTCTCGGGATAGGGAGGGGATGTAATTTACCTTGAGGGAGGTCTCTAGGTTCCTTATTCCGGGCACAAGTGGAACATGCAGCAACCATTCTCCGGACATCAGTTCCCATGTTGGGCCACCAAAACTTAGACTGAATCCGCCTCAGGGTTCTTAGGACCCCTGGATGTCCAGAGGACGGTGCGGTATGACCCCATTGCAGTACTTCGGACCTGATGGTGTTAGGTACAAAGAGGCGACCCGATGGGCCATTACCTGGGTCAGGTTGGTGAATTTGGGCCTTCCGTACAGCTGTCTCCAAGTCCCACTGGATGCCTGCCAGTACTCTGTACCTTGGTATGATGGGCTCTGACCTGTCCTCCTCTTCCTGGGACTCGAACTGCCTTGACAGAGCATCAGGCTTAATATTCTTGGAGCCAGGTCTGTAAAAGAGGACAAAATCAAAACGGTTAAAGAAAAGGGCCCACCGAGCTTGCCGAGGATTTAACCTTTTGGCTCCCTGGATGTAAATGAGGTTCTTGTGGTCCGTCCATATCACAAATGGGTGTTTGGCACCCTCCAGCCAGTGCCTCCATTCCTCCAATGCCAGCTTAACGGCCAGCAACTCCGATTCCCAATATCATAGTTCTTCTCTGCTGCTGTCAGTCGATGTGAAAAGAAGGCACAAGGATGGAGTTTATTGTCCCTAGTTGCTCTCTGGGACAAAACGTGGTTGATGAAGCTGGAAGTGGATCAGAAAAGCTCTTCTCTCAGACGTCGCAGTGATGAGGCTTTTCTCTTGTGTGCGGCCGCTGATGAAGCTGGAAGTGGATCAGAAAAGCTCTTCCTGCAGTGGGAGCACAGGTATGGTTTCTCTCTGGTGTGTGTCCGTTCATGACACTTCAGATGGGGTTTCTGGATCATTTTTCACAGTGTCCCCTCTGATGCCGTTTCTCCTCAGAGTGGATTATCTGGTGTGACTTCAGAGAAGTTGAGTTTGTCAAGGCTTTCCCACATCCATTGCACTGGTATGGTTTCTCATTGATGTGAACACACACGTTTCTTCAGACCCGATCCGTGGTTGAAGCTCTTCTCGCAGTGAGGGCACTTGTGTGGTCTTTCTCCTGTGTGGATTCGCTGATGAGCATCGAGATTCCCTTTGGTGCTGATATACTTGTCACACTCGCTGCAATGGAAAGATTTTTCTCTGTTGGTCTTCATGTGAGCGTTTAGTCTTGAAGAAACGCAAAAAATCTTTTCACACTGAAGCTCCTTCTGTTTGTGGTCTTCTGAATGAAGTCTCCTCTCTTCTGTGGTAGGAAAGCTGCTGGGTTTCTGGCAGATTTGTTCTCACTGTTTATTAGACCCATGTTGCACATTTTGATTTGCAATGATCTTATAGGATTGCTAAAATCCTTCTAAGGCTTTAGATGAAATCAACTGAAATAGAAGAAGACATGAAATCTCTCAAGATCTCGGCAGAGGAGGATTAAAAAGCAACATTACCAGCTGCACTTATTACTAACCAAATTGACTTTATTTGTCAGAAGTCTACAAAAGTTCTTCATAAAGAATCACAAAAGTTTAAATGTTGATGTGTGAATTTTTTTGAAGTCTCCATGATGGTGGCTGCTGTTTGCTTTAGTTGGGCTCTAGTCTATTTTCCTGGCTGCTGTAACTCTGTGTTTATAAGACACATTTGTTAATGCAAGAAAAGCCCAGAGAAAATGAGACCAGCTAATGTTGACCACTGTTTGGTGATGATGATGATGTCATCACGTGGCGACCTGCTCTCATCCAGAGGCCAATCTTTGATTGTAAAGGGGATGTGTTAATATTTCACACAATTGATTACAGCAACTGAGTAATACTGTATCATGAGATCCAGTATTATTACGACAATGATATTCAGAATTTTTTTTAAAACATATGTTTTGATAAAGAATCAGCGTATGAATCTAAACAGTGCATTGTGGCATGAATAATAAAAGCAGCTGCAATGTCTTAGTATTTTTATATGCTTTTATTTTTGCTGTTGTTCTTACAGTTTTTTAGTTGCTTGTTTTGTGATGTCCAGGTTGATCAGTTTGTATATTTTGCTGATTCACAATTGTTGAGATTCACATGCTGACTCTTGATGTCTGAGTGAACCTGAGTCACACTGCAGTTCGACAAATATCCATCATCACCAGCTCTCATTTGTCTCTAGCTTGCAATACATGAATGTGTCTTTCAAACACACATTAAAACAACCAATTAGCCAGAAAAATTAACCCAAAAATTCAAGAGTCAAGAGCCCAACTAAAGGAAACATCAACCGCCATAATGGTGACCAGGGACGGACTGGGAGTAAAAAATGGCCCTGGATTTTCTCCCAAATAGGCGCACCACAATTACAGTACAAACAGTCACTATATCTCACAATATTGCAGCAATCATGTCGCATTTATGGCAAATAACATCACAAAACCCATGGTGACCCTGCTGACAAAAACAATAGAAACCATCACAGAAATTCTAATGATTTCTTTTCCACTACAAATACCATTACAAACATTACAAGCTATCAACTTTTAACCATTAAAACAATTAAATAATGGTTCCTGTAGTGTTTTGGGACATATTATATTAGGATTTATTTAATTTTTAATTTTTATTTTTTTAAACGACCAATTACCAGTAGAGACCAACAGGCACCATTACAGTTTACATTAAAACCAATACAATTCTCATATAAATCAGTAAAACCATTACAAATTATGTGCTGGTTTTTATTTTATTTTTTTCAGCATGGGATTGAAATGAATATATATTATTGTATTAACTAAAATACTTGAAAACTACATAAAAAGAGCATAACGCAAAATGTATAATATGACAATGATAAACATAAACCTAGAATCTAGAAACCTGAAACAACAGAATTCTTCAATCTGAGTATACACGTATGTCTCTTTGTGTGTGTGTGATGTTAATCAGACTAATCACCTTATAGGAGACTTCATTTACTGTATCGTCTAACTCAATATCTCTCAAATGTAACCCGTTGTAGAATCACTTAAGGCAGCGGCTATTAGCACTAAGTTAACATAACACATTTTCTTAGCGATAGATGCTATTTACAGTAAGTGCAAATAGCTATAGATTCTATTTACACTGTGTTAAAATAGCAGGATTTTCTGCTATTTATACTACTTATTTCAAATAGTGGCAATTATCTGCACCTCAGTATTGCAATACATTATAAAACAGTATGCAATAATAACTTATTGAGTGAGTGAAAATTTTAATTTTAATTCAAATTATTAAATGGATGCCACCTTATTGGGACAATAAAGCCCTCCCTACACCTACCCTAACCCTACCCTCTTCTTTATTTTAAACTTTTTGATTGTTTCCTTCATTTTTATTAAAAAATAAATGCTTTTCTGATGTGATTTGGAATTTGAAAAGGGAGAAAAAAAAGTTTGCCAAAAGGCTGATTCGAACCCGGGTCGATCGCTTCAAAACAAGTATGACACACCCTTTACCATCTGCACCACTGGAGATGATGAGTGTTAGCCGTCCTTTGTAAAGTTGACTAGCCCAATCACACGTTGGTGGGCGGAGTTAGTGTAAATAGACACTATTTGACACTATTATTAATAGACACTAGAGACTATTATTAATAGACATTAATCTGACACTTTTTCTTTGATGATGAACCAGCCAGGCCGACGGCCGCTGGATGGACGGCCGTTCTGGACTTCTCCAGAACATCCAGATGGCCAGTCCGCCCCTGATGGTGACCTAAAATGAAACACTTTCAATAAAATAACATTAACTTCTAAATCTCGGTTAATTCTCAATAAGAGCTTCTGTAGACGTGGTTTATATGTGAGTCCTGACAGGTGAATCAGAATCTGGGGATTGTGAACAAGTGTCTGGAGCTGCAGGATCTGCCGTGGCTGTGACTCAGGGCCAAAATATTATAAAATAAACTTAATCATTTTTTTGGCCATATCACTCAGCCCTAATGAAAATACTCATCAGTAAAACAGTGACAGATATTTGCTCTCGTTTCAAGCAGAAACTCACTTCATTTAGTTCAAACTCTCAGAAAACAAGATACATTTACCTTTGTATCTCAAGTAAATCTATCTTGATTGAAGTATATTTAGATATTTGTTCTGGAAAACAAGACAAAAATACTGAATGCATGCCAGGACTTTTTGAATTTGAAGACTTTCTGCTTCCATTTAAGAGCTTTTTAAGGAATGAATTAGTGGAAGAACAAATGAAGAGTTTTTTTAAGACCCACAGAAACTCTGGTAGAAACACAATCACATCATGAGACGTCTCAGCTGTCTGTTGGACACTAGATGCAGTTTTTGCAGAAGAAGAGAGATCTTCTGAAAAGATGGATAAATAATTGTCAAATGAGAATTGATTCAACACAATATTTTAATAATTTCGTCATGTCAGGTGCAATGCAGCCTTATTAGCTTTGAGTCATTCCTCAAACGAGAGTGTCCTGCATGTGGAGGGACATCTATAGTGCTGCTGTCTCCTCAAACAGAGCAGCAGTTATTAATATATTATAAATATTACATGCCATTTTAAATGCTAAACAGTTACAGTGAACAATGTGCATTTAGAATAAAAAATACCCCAAAACCTGACATAAAACACACCAGCAGTTGAAACAGTTTGCTCCTCTTGTGTCGAACCCGATGATACTTTCACCAGAAGAAAAAAGATCAAGTGCATAGTGCACGAGACAAACATGTGAAGAGATGAGCAGAATTACACTGCATTTACCCTCAAATGCTGTCACTCACTGCTGCTTTTAGCAGCTGATTTACAGACAGACGAGAAGATACTGCAAGATAAACATATATAGTTAGGCATTTTTGGCCTGGTAATACCAAACTCTGCTACTTCGCTTTGCTTCGTAGACAGAGTCTGGAAGGGCATAATTGACAAGCGTTTACTTTCTCGTGGGGGGGTGCGCTTGTTTGAAGATTAAAATCATCGGTGTAACCGTAAGCCAATCACACGCCTCCCCAGTTTCTCGCTGACGATCGGTAACAGTTGATAAATTAAACTTTTCCCAAAACCTGTCGGGAGTAGGGCCACAACATCACCTCCATTCAAAATGTGAACCAAACACTCTTCTTGTTCGGGCTTCAGTTGGCAAATGCCGGGAATATTCTCCACAACAGAGCGAATAGCATCCCGTGTCTCCATGTCCGCTGTCGTTTTAGATTTCCCTAACCTAAACTACAATCTGATTCGGCGTTTAGCGTCTACATCACGGCTCTCAGCCCGCCCTCTGTTTGCTGGTTGGACGGCTGGTGCGGAGCCAGAGATAATCTGGGAGCTGGTTTGCTATATCAGACTGAGTACAGAAGCGAACTGAAATTGAGCGGAAGTATGAAGTCTGACGTAGTCAGGCTAAGGCATTTTAGGTTTAATAAAGACAAAAACAACTTCATTTCACTTCACATGCTTGTCTAAGTGCTATAAAATAAAAGCTAACACTTTAGTCTGAGGAACAATTCTCACTTTAAAATAGTTGTATATTAGCTTGCACATTACTAGCATATTGACTGTTTATTAGTATTTATAAAGTACATATTAATGCATAATTCTGCATAATCATATTCTACATCCATTAATCCACACAATACCTAAACTTAAATGCTACAAAAATGACTTTACTAACTATTTATATGCAGTAATTAGGAGTAGTTAATTGAGGTAAAAGTCATAGTTAATAGTAAATATGTGTTTCCCATACTAAAGTAAATCAAACAAAAGCAAATAAAATGTCATTTGCCCAGGAGGGATGTGAACAAAGCATGCAAGAACAAGCATTTCATTGTTTGTTAGTAGACAGAAATATTTGCAAGTTGACAAAAGTGAGTTCTTACCCTGATGATGGCTGCTATCATCAATTCATCCAGGGGAATCAATTCATAGTCCTGAGGACATTTAGTATATTGCCAACGGCAAACGCATTGTTACAGTAGAAGGCCGGAACAAGCCAACACACCGAGAACACAAGGATTTATGTTCAGTCCTGGAGAGCATTTAATTTCACAATTCAACAGAACTGTGCTCCAGTGCTGAACCTAATGCAGAAAAAACTTTTCCTGTTTCCACAGATCACCCCGGATCAGCTGCTGAGGATGAGGATGATGATGATGAAGGAAATGCACAAAACATTAAAAACATCTGTAAAACATTTGAGAGAAAACGAATCGGAGAATACAACTGATTTATAACATGCAGTAAGCAGAGAAAGACATTACACACAACCTTGACTTTTCCAGATGTTTTGTTTTGATTTTTGTTGTCTTTGAGTGACGTCACCTCCCAATATAAAAACGCCCCATAGTATAGTCCCACCCCTGACATTAATTGATTCAAATGCAAAAGGAATTGTGATTCCAGTTGAGTTTTGGCAGGTTACATGCGTGACGCAGAGAAATTCAGTCTCAAATGGACTTTGCTTTTTCATTTGAAATTTTTTTTGCAAATGCGTTTGGATTATGTCAATTTATGTGTCCACATATGGAAAACACAATTAAAAATACAATTTGCAATACCTTTTGAAAATAATCTGGAATATCTTTCCATAATAAAACATCCAATGATTTATTTCAAACGGTTAAAAACACACAAACACTCACACTCAAATTCATGCACACTAAAACAGTTGATGTGTTTTAACCTCTAAAAACTTTATTTTTTGTCTTTGTACAGATTAAATTGTAGACATACAAATATTGTTACAGAAGTATTACACTCTCAGAAGTGTTTATTGCTTGGGACCTAAAACTTTTAGAGTAGCTCATATAAGTTAAGATACGATTTTATAGATTCAGATATTATATAAAGCACTATATTAATGTATGTTTTTAAGGATATATAACCAAGTTGTGCTCGTGGAGAACAATAATAAAGCAGAAAACACAATCATTTCAGAAGAAGAGATGCTGATGATGTAACGGAACTGCCAGACACAAAGGTAAGTGTAGAAGAGGTAGAGTTTATTACAGGATTAGGTGAGACAACAGCGGTGAGAGTCTGTGCGTGAGGTAAGTGGCTTTCTAGATGAATAGTGGATAGTGCGCTGGGATTATGATTGTGTCTCTGTCCTTTGGCAGGTTCGTGGCGGATAGGAATCCTGGAGAGCCTGCGAGTCTCTAGAGTCCACAGATGAACAGATATCTGGTGATGAGAGGGAAGACAGAGGGTGAGTATCATCAGGTAAGTAACACCGGTTAGTATACTCAGCTAGCAGTCCGCTGTAGAGAGTGAAGGTCCGAGTAGTATCCACAAGTATCAATGTCTTGGCAGCTTAGTGACTTTAAGATCAGACAGTGGTGCAGGATGAGGAGTGAGCTTATATCCCGGTGCTAATGACTGTGGTGATGAGGAGCAGGTGTGCATGATCATTAATCAGGTGCAGGTGAAGGTGATCAGTGATGGAGGAATACGGGCCATTCTGTGACAGTACCTCCCCCTCCCGGACGGCGCGTCCCGCGACGTAATAACAAAACCTGGGAGGGGGGGTGGGCGCCCTGGATGTCGGTGGAAGACATGGACACAGGGAAGGCATCCAGGGCGGAACCGGAGATTCAGGAAGCTATGGTGGGACAGGAGGTTCAGGAGGCCATGGCGGATCCGGGGCTTCGGGAGGCCATGGCGGATCCGGGGCTTCGGGAGGCCATGGCGGAACTGGAGGCTCGGGAGACCATGGCCTATTTCTTTTGTACGGCCATGGTGGGTCATGGATCTCCGTGGCCTTGGCTCTGGGCCCGGCCACCCAGGCAGAGGATATATAGCCCCCCCCCAAAATTTTCATGGGGAAGCTCCCCTCTGGTGGGCATACTGGAGGAGCGGGCACTAGGGGGCGCTCTGGAGGAGCGGGCATCAGGGGACGCTCTTGCAGCGTGGATTCAAGACGGCTGGGCGGAACCAGCGGGACTTCAGGATGGCTGGGCGGAACCAGCGGGACTTCAGGAAGGCTGGGCGGAACCAGCGGGAATTCAGGACGGCTCTTGCGTGGAGCAGCCACTGGAGGGCACATGCGTGGAGCGGCCACTGGAGGGCACTGGCGTGGAGCGGCCACTGGAGGGCACTGGCGTGGAGCGGCCACTGGAGGGCACTGGCGTGGAGCGGCCACTGGAGGGCACTGGCGTGGAGCGGCCACTGGAGGGCACTGGCGTGGAGCGGCCACTGGAGGGCTCTGGCGTGGAGCGGCCACTGGAGGGCTCTGGCGTGGAGCGGCCACTGGAGGGCTCTGGCGAGGAGCGGCCACTGGAGGGCTCTGGCGAGGAGCGGCCACTGGAGGGCACTGGCGAGGAGCGGCCACTGGAGGGCACTGGCGAGGAGCGAGCTCTGGAGAGCTGGACGGAACCAGCAGGGGCTCCGGAGAGCTGGACGGAACCAGCAGGGGCTCCGGAGAGCTGGACGGAACCAGCAGGGGCTCAGGAGAGCTGGACGGAACCAGCAGGGGCTCAGGAGAGCTCTTCGCCGTGGCCGGCGGCATCATCGTCGCCGCGAGTGGCGGAACCATCATCGCCACCTCAGGCGGCGGAACTATCATCGCCGTGACCGGCGGAACCATCATCGTCGCTTCGGGCGGAACTCCGACTCGGGATCGGAGACTCTCCAGACACTTGAAGACAGTCTCCTGCCAGGTGAGGCTGGAAGTGTCTGGGAGCTTCAAGGGGTGATGGGCTGTGATCCCGAGCCGGAACAAGATCTTGAGGGCTCGATCCTCTAGCGAGCTGGAGAGGGCGAATGGCACGAATTCCCTCACAAAGTCCAGCGGGTCGTGGATTGCATAAGCCCAATTAATAAATGAAGCCGCCTCCATATCGGTGTGGTCCGCTTACGTCTACGGTCTTGGTCTTCTGTTATAGGTCTGATCTTCTGTAACGGAACTGCCAGACACAAAGGTAAGTGTAGAAGAGGTAGAGTTTATTACAGGATTAGGTGAGACAACAGTGGTGAGAGTCTTTGCGTGAGGTAAGTGGCTTTCTAGATGAATAGTGGATAGTGCGCTGGGATTATGATTGTGTCTCTGTCCTTTGGCAGGTTCGTGGCGGATAGGAATCCTGGAGAGCCTGCGAGTCTCTAGAGTCCACAGATGAACAGATATCTGGTGATGAGAGGGAAGACAGAGGGTGAGTATCATCAGGTAAGTAACACCGGTTAGTATACTCAGCTAGCAGTCCGCTGTAGAGAGTGAAGGTCCGAGTAGTATCCACAAGTATCAATGTCTTGGCAGCTTAGTGACTTTAAGATCAGACAGTGGTGCAGGATGAGGAGTGAGCTTATATCCCGGTGCTAATGACTGTGGTGATGAGGAGCAGGTGTGCATGATCATTAATCAGGTGCAGGTGAAGGTGATCAGTGATGGAGGAATACGGGCCATTCTGTGACAGATGAAGATTGTCTAGTGATCAAGCAGCAGATTGAAGCTCTGAAGCTCCTGAAAGACTGGAATTACAGCCAGATCAACTGTGTTCAGCAGCGATACTGTGAGTGTTTGTACAGAATTCATTTAGTGAATCGAGTGTTAAATCAGCGCAGACAGAAAAATAAAGCAGACGATCAGGAGACGGATTCATTCTGAGTCAATTCAGCCTCTGTGTTTCATTCTGCTGATCTCAATCACATTCATCATTATTCATCCTGTCATCAGTTCACATCAGAGATTCAGAAACCACTTCATCATTAAATCAGTCACAAATACACTTTAATTACATTTGATCATCAGTTTACAATATAAATATTAAAGCAAACTTATTCATCTGTTTAAGATTCAGAACTGTATGTGTCTGATCTAGATTTATAACTTCTAGATGAAGAATGAAAAACGATTTAATTATGAATGAATACAAATGTAATGATGTGAGATTTGATGAGTTTGTGTGCATGTGAACATCAGAAAGAGGATTTACAGAGAGTCTCTCTACTGTTTAATATCACACAGAGACACTGAGCAACCATAATCAACCCTAAACCCAGCAAAGAGGGGTTCAGTGAATGTGGTGTTGAGTGTCAAGGTCAAGGTAGGTTTATTTGTCACATACACAATCATACAGAGTACAATCAGGAAAAACACCTCAGCAACAAAAGCACATAATACACCATAGACACACGACTTTGCAACAGGGGAGGTAATCCAGCTCCAACAGCAGCCATCCGGTCCAGCAGCTAACCCAGCAGCGCTAGTCACAGACCCGCTTGTCAGGCTGGCGGTTCAAAGCGACGGAGTCGAGGGATCGGGATTGGGGAAGTGAATGCATATGTGTGTGTGTATGTGCAATAGTTTGTATTTAGTATGTGTGTATGTGTAATCAGCAGGTGTCTGAAGAATGGGGGAGGAACGCAGAGAGCGTCTCCCTGCGGTGCTCTTCTCAGGGTTGATTTTCCAACAGCGGCCATGGCCAAGGCCAGTGCTGGTAGAGGGGAGCCGGAAAAGATAAGATTGCGATTGTTTAGTCTTGGGGCGAGTAACCGCATTCCAATTCCACGGCTACTCTCTTTGTCCATTCTGGTCTCCATCAATTTTCCTTTGCAAAGCCGTGAGCTTCTCCGTGATGGAATCCATATTGCGGTTAATAGTCTCAGTCTCAATGCTGACCGCTCTTCCCACTGCTTCAAACATGACGGGCAGCCTTGTGAGGCTTTGAACAGCTGTTCCCGTTTTCTGAATTCTTCGATAACCCAGGGCAAAGCCTAATCCAATCAGCAGAAGACCTGTTATCATGGTTCCGAATAGGTAGATATCTTCAATGTCCTCCACGGAAAGAGCCGCTAAACACACGACACGCCATCTGTCCCACGCGTCCATCGTGTAGCCAGCTGCGAACGTTCCGTCAGGGCAGTTAGGTTCCCCCGAACCCGAGCTTCTCGTCGAGAAGATGGTGTCAATTGCGTTGAGAGACCAGTTGATCAATTCCATGATTTTTTTTCCAGTTTTGGAGAGCAATGCAGAGAGAGTCTCTCAAGTATTACGAGACGAGACAAGAGAGCAGGCAGGGAGGGAAAATAAGGGCGAGGACGGGGAGCGAAAAAAATGCGACCGCCTCCGTAAGGTGTGTAAGTGTGTGTGTGTGTGTGTGTCAGAGACGCTGTAGAAGGACAGAGCCGGTCGACACGTCCACATACACTCCTACTCTATTAGAGGATGAATGGACAGCAGGTATATCATTGAAGTTATTATTGTGACAGACAGTGAATCTGTTATTAGAGCACTCCAGTCTCCAGGATTTGTCATTGGATCCAAACACACAGTCTCTGGCTCCTCCTTTTCTGTTGATTCCTTTATATGACACTGATATATTAACATTATATCCACTCCATCTCCCAGTAACAGCATCCAGTCAGACTCTCAACACACAGAACCTGACGAGCAAGATCAAATCTCTCTGGATGATCAGGATACGGCTGATCCTCAAACACACCTGTGATCTTCTTGTTCTCATCAGACAGAATGAGTTCAGTGTGTGCTGTGTTTGGATCCAGTGTGAGATCACAGGCATCTGAACACAAGGGGCCTCATTTATAAAATGTTGCGCAGAAACCATCCTAAATTTGTTCTAAGATCATTTCGCAAAAGTGCGTAAGTGCGATTCAGAGAAAACGAACGTGCGCACAAAAACACGTGCGTACGCCTCTCTTCCAGATGTGACGTTTATAAATCGCAAATGATCTTGAAATTGTGCGCAGCTGACTGGTGTCAGATCTCCGCCTTGTAAACGCCCCCTAATTAATATCATTATCATATAAAAGAGCACACGCCAACATCCGAATTTCTATGCTTGAGAATGACGAGCACTAAGAAAAAAAAAAACTTTACTGAGTCTGAAATTGAGGTCCTGCTGACGGAGGTAGAGGTTTGTGCGGGGACGCTTTTTGGGAGTATCTCCAGTGGGCTATCACACAAAACAAAATGTGTGGCATGGCAGTAGCGCAGGCTGTGAACGAGGTAGAGGGGCAGCAAAGGTCCCTAAAAGACGTAAAAAAAAAAAATTAAATTACAGTCCAAAAAACGCGTTGTCTTCTCATTGCACGGTTTGTAATATCTTCAAGAAGCGCTAATGCTGCCATTCTGCTTCTTGCAAACTACTACTTCATAGGCCATTTTATAGGCCATAGATGCATAGGAATTATTAACATGCGTGGATCCAAATTATTTCATAATGTATAATTCTTTGGACAAACAATGTGTGTGTGGTTATATTTTTTTCTATTGACTATTATCAAAATTACTACTAGAAACAACAGAAATAATAATAATAGTAGTAGTAGTGGTAGTAGTAGTAGTAATTATTAAACAATAAGGTTTCCAAAAGTAAGAATAAACTACGAATTCAAGTAAAATTTTCAGACAACTAATAAAAAGTGTAGTATTACAAAATTCTAGCAAAACTTAAAAAAAAAAACATTATAGAAAGAAAAATTGGATGTTTCATATCATAATAAAATAAATTATTACACGATTATGGTCTCAGGTCTGAAAAAAACCTGCATGAGATTTGGAATTTCTTTATATTTACAGTTTACTAATGCTGCTCAAATGTGCCATTAATGTACTGACACAAAAATATCTAGTGTATTTTATACAAATATAACTGATGTAAATGACAAAAACAAAGTTTAAGGCTGATGTCTCTATTCATTTTCACAGAAGCAAAGCAGCAGATGTTATAAATAAAAACAGTTAACAATTTTATTGAATAGAATATATTAAAACCGTTATTGAACGACAGATTCTTATAGGCTATACAGACAAAACGGTTGGAGATGTTTATGCAGTTTATTAATTTTTTTTAATTTTATTTTACGCAATAGTAGTAAAACAAGAAGTTGCCAGTTCTCTTGTAAAATAAAATAATAAAAAACAACAACATGGAATAAACTGTGTAGCCTAGAATGCGAGTAAAGAACTCTCAACATTAGGCTACTAAAAAGGTCAGTTTAATCTCGCAAAAACTCCCGTTAATAAAAAAATCTGACTACACTGCACAATTAATCTCTCACACTGCATCTTTGTTGTTTATGATGAATTTGGTGCTTGCACGTACACCGCTTTTATTAGATATTCAAATAGCTGCAGTACTCTGACTTTGCCACAAGGAAAAGTGCGTACGTCTGCTCAGACCTTGACGTGGCGGTAAGCACTTTTCCACATCAAAGACCGTCTTTATAAATATGAGCTTTGGCGTGGATTTAAGCGTACGCACACTCTAAGATCAAATATGAGCGTACGCACGCTTTATAAATGAGGCCCAAGAAGAGAGAAACATCAAGAACAGCACAACAGTGAAGATGTCTGTGTGTGTTTACAGTTAAAGTCCAAACTGTCCTCACTCTTCACAAATGTGTTCACTAATATAGTGAAAGCTGTTGAAGAGCGACTAGTGATTCAGATCTCACTAGCAGTGCTGGTCCTAGACTTCTGGAGCCCAAACACAACTCTGTGAAAAACCCTGTCAGGCCTAAAACAGTGCAGACTAGTGTTGTGTAAAGCAGCGGTTGTGGGTTTATCATGCACACAAGTCAAGTCAGCTTTATTTCTATAACGCTTTCTACAGTACAGATTGATTCAGAGCAGTAACAGATTGAGATTGTGCTGTAAAGCAGCTCTAACAAGCCAATAGTGTGATTCATTGAGCATTATTAATCAGTATTTTAAGAGCATTTAAAAATAAATATATAATTGTTAAAATCAAGATTCAAGATCAAGATTTTTTTTTTATTTGTCACATACACGATTATATAGAGAGTATATAACCAGCAGTGAAATGTGAGTCAGGTCCGCTCCATGGACAGTGCAAATATTATAGAATACAACACAGAGGAAATATACATAAAATGAAATAAGTAAAAAATAAGATATAAAGAACAAAATATAAAATATAAAAGAATGTGCATGACAGTATACTGTAGACTTAAATATTAAGATAAGCAGGAATGTACAAGAGAGGAATGTGCAAACAGGTTGTACATGGTTGACATGTAGCAGCAATACCAAAAAAATAAAAAATAAAAATACCAAAGCACAGAAAGTGCTGTGTGCAAATTACACTGTCAGTATGAGGTAGAGAATAATGAATGTGAATATCTTACTGATTGTAAGTGATTAATAAGTGAAGTCATGATGATGTTAAGAGGCTGAGTTGAGTTCAGTTTGAGTTTAGGAGTCTGATGGCCTGGGGGAAGAAGCTCCTCCTAAGTCTCTCAGTTTTTGCCATCAGGCAGCGGAAGCGCTTACCAGATGGCAGCAGAGTGAAAAGACAGTTACTAGGGTGGTTCGAGTCCTTGATGATTTTGACAGCTCTGCTTCTGCAGCGTTTGAGGTAGATGTCCTGCAGAGAGGGGAGAGCAGACCCTGAGATGCGCTCAGCTAAGCGCACAACTCTCTTCAAGGCCTTGCAGTCTTGGCTGGAGCTGTTTCCATACCACACTGAGATGCACTGAGTCAATACACTTTCTATAGTCCCTGAATAGAAAGTTTTCAGGATTGTTGGTGAGACCCTGAATTTCCTCAGCTGTCGCAGATGGTACAGTCTTTGCCTGGCTTTCTTAACCTGTGTTTGACTGTGTGAAGTCCAAGTCAGGTCCTCGGAGATGTTTACACCGAGGTACTTGAAGCTGCTAACTCTCTCCACAGGGGTCCCACTGATCATAAGAGGAGTGTAGGGCAGCAGGTGTCTCTTTCTGAAGTCCACAATCAGCTCTTTAGTTTTGCTCACATTCAGAGAGAGACAGTTGTCCTGGCACCATGATGTAAGTCTCTCTACCTCATCCAAGTATGCGGTCTCATCATTGTTGGAAATGAGGCCCAGAACCACAGTATCATCAGCAAATTTGATAATAGATGTGGAGCTGTGAGAGGACACGCAGTCATGTGTGTAGAGAAAGTAGAGCAGGGGGCTCAGGACACAACCCTGTGGGGCTCCTACGTTCAGGGTGATGGAGTTTGAGGTGAACTGGCCTACTTTCACCACTTGAGGTCTGCCGGTGAGGAAGTCTTGAATCCAGTCACAGAGTGAAGAGTTTAATTGGGAACATTATTTGTAGATGGCAAGTAAAGATAACATAAAGTTTGAAATTACTAGTTAACTTTGTTTTCTGCTCATGATGAGAGTGTTTCGATTATGTTTGTTTTAAGCAAAATATAAAAAATTTCCAGATTCAAGAGGAAAACTCTGAACCCCATACAGTTAGGGGGCAGTCGTGGCCTAATGGTTAGAGAGTTCGAGTCTCGGGCCGGCAGGAATTGTAGGTGGGGGGTGTGAATGTACAGCGCTCTCTCCACCCTCAATACCACGACTAAGGTGCCGACTTGAGCAAGGCACCGAACCCCCAACTGCTCCCCGGGCGCCGCAGCATAAATGGCTGCCCACTGCTCCGGGTGTGTGTTCACGGTGTGTGTGTGTGTGTTCACTGCTGTGTGTGTGCACTTTGGATGGGATAAATGCAGAGCACAAATTCCGAGTATGGGTTACCATACTTGGCCATATGTCACGTCACTTTCACTTTCACTTTCAGTATATTTCCTAAATGTTAGTTGTTCAGTATCTAAATGTCAAAAATAATAATAGCTTGACAAAACATCTGATCTTATCTCTTAATAGTCATATCTAATTGGGCTCAACTTAATTTTTTTTTAAGAAAAATTTTCAGAAGCCACTGGATTTGGGTCTGAGGACCCAATATCCCGACTATTTCTGCCTTTTTTTGTGTTTTTTTTAATCTATCTATCTATCATCTATCTATCTATCTATCTATCTATATATCTATATATCTATCTATATACACACACACACTGTCGTTCAAAAGATTTGTAATGCTTTTTTTATGTAATTTATTTCAGTGATGCAAATCAGAATTTTCATCAGCCTTTACGCCAGTCTTCAGTGTCACACAATCCTTCAGAAATCATTCCAATATGTTAATTTATTATCAATGCTGCTCTTTTAGCTTTCTATTCATCTAAGAACCCTGATCAAAATGTCACAGGTTCCAAAAAATATTAAAGGGGACCTATTATTCCCCTTTTTACAAGATGTAAAATAAGTCTCTGATGTCCCCAGAGCGTATATGTGAAGTTTTAGCTCAATATACCCCACAGATAAATTTGTATAACTTGTTAAAATTGCCACTTTTAGGGTATGAGCCAAAACGCGCTGTTTTGAGTGTGTTGCTTTAAATGCGAGTGAGCTGTTGCTCCCGGAGAAGAGGGAGGAGCTTCAAGAGCTCCAGCTGCGCATTAGCAGTGCTAGCCTTTGCAAATAAACATTACACTATTAATACAAGCCTGTTATCTTTACAGAAAACTACTCGGTTTCAAAGTCAGTCATCTGATTATACTGTGCATAATAAATTCGTGTTTATGAATTACACAGACGGGAGCACGGCGGGATAAAAATAACAACATAGCTGGTTTCATGCTATCACAAACTATATAAGTCCCACTTCTGATTATGAGCTCGACAACTTCAAGCGATCGACACACGTTGCTTTCATATGCAACTTTTAACTACCACATTCCTATTCACAATCATTCTGGCAGCCCTTGAAGACAGCATCAGTGAAAACACAGAGACAATTATAGCTTTAGAAATAAGCCTTACAGAGTGCCAAGAAGCTCTTTCAGAAAGGCAATTTGGAAAACAAACGCGTGATACTTACTTTGTCTGGAGCTGACTTTCGCGCACACCGGATGGCATGACTATTTTTTATGGTTGGTATTAATTCCTAAACATTTTGGGGACGTTACAGATTTTTTCCGGGATATTTCCTTCAAAAATGAAATTTAACCACAGTGTCCTCGGCTCAGATGGGGGGGGGGGGGAAGATTATGGAGACTCCTATGTTCATTAGTGCTTCCCAAAACACAACACTTGTAAAGCCTCTTTGGTGCAGACATTGTATATATCTCCAGTAATGGCGGACCGCATCTTCTCACTCAGGGCTGTGTTTATGCTAATAGGGCAGAGTGCGTCACAAATGAGCGGGACTTTTTCCCCTCGGTGACGTGAACAGAGAGAGAATCTGAAACAGCTCGTTTGGAGAGACTGTTTATGATTTATTGGTTTTTATAAAAAAATGAGTTGAGGGATCACGTGACCCTTCGACAGCGATGCACGCTTAGTCTTTCGCTCTGCTCACTTTGCCACATATTGTATAATCCTGTCAGTAAATTTTAAACCACTCTGCATTAGACCCATCATTAGTACTTCGGCAGACAAAGGCGATAGGAAAAGAGAGATTGAGCAATCGCCAATGAAGAAAAAATTCAAAGATTCCACCATCTCCAGAGAGGACCTCGACGATGCTATTGCTAACAGCATAAAGCTAGCACTTAAAGAGCAGCAAAGCACTTTGAATTCAGCTGTGACTTCGGCAGTAAAAGGTGTGGTGGACTCTGTGATGATTCCAGCATTGCGCGAACTGCGTGAGGACATACAAGCGACCAACAAGTCTGTTAAAGAGCTAAGAGAGGAGCTTGAGGCGATAGCTACCGCAGCGAAGCAGACACGTGACCGGGTTGATTCCGTTCAAACAGCTGCACGTGAGGATAGGAGGACAGTCACGGACTTAAAAAATCAGCTGGAGCGACTCACCGAGAAGATGACGGATATGGAGGATAGGAGCAGGAGGAACAACTTACGGCTGGTGGGGTTGCCAGAGGGGGCGGAGGGCTCCAATGTGGCTGGTTTCCTCAGAGTTAATATTTCCAAGTGGGTTCCTTCGCTGAAAGGTCGTGACATTGAGATTGACCGGGCACATCGCGTGTATGATGGAGGGAGAGGCTCCGATCGGCCGCATACTCTCATGTTCCGTGTACTAAGATGGCATGACAGACCAGAGATCCTGAAAGGTGCTCGGCAGGCTTATCCGGTGAAATGTGCACAGGACAATGTCACACTACTGCTTTTTTTTCCCGACTTTAGTCCAGCCACAACCATCAGGAGAAAGGCCTTTAATTCGGTTTTGAAGAAGATGACTTCACTTGGTCTCCAGCCCTTCCTCATCTATCTGGCATTAATTAAACTACAGCACAAAGGGGAGCAGAAAAGTTTCGACTCTCCTCAGAAAGCGGAGGATTTTATCAGCTCCCTGTCTCAGCAGAAGATGTATGCCGCGGCTCTACGGGAAGGCAACGGGAAAACAGTGGCCACTATCTCTCCGGCCTGGCGGGAGGAGCTTGATGGCCGGGATGGAGGCGGTCCTAGCTGCCCAGTATGGAATGATGGTAGGATGGACATGGATGCTTGCTGAACCTGTTTTTTGCTTTTTCTTCTCTCCTCTCTCCTACTGGGATATTGTCCCTATCTATCCGGTACAACAATCTCTTTGCTGGTAAGACTAACACCCTTTTTTCTTTTTTGGAGGGGACTAATGGAGAGTAGGTTTAATTACAAAAAACATTTGGCTGTGTGAGCCTTTCGGGGGACATGTCTTGAGTTGAAGTGGATCGGTCACGTACCATCACTATTTTTTGTTGCTCAATCAGACCTACATTCTCGGTAATGTGAGGTCTGAGTTGTTTCTTGTTTATGGTTGTTGGTTGTTCATGTTTCTATGTTGTTTTTATGTTTTAGGACAGACATTTATACTTTTATTTACTTTACCCTATTTCTAAAAGGATTTTTCACCTAGGAGGTTTGGTATCTAAAATGCACATCAGCATTTACATGTTACTTACGGAATGGAAGTGCTTCTGTTTTTTTTTTCATTTATTGAAAACAATCTTGGGATTATGAATATTCAATGCATACTCTAAATATTTTATCACTGAATGTGAATGGTTTAAATTTTGCTGTTAAACGAACCCGTGTGTTAGAATATTTACACCGTAAATCTATTTCCTGTGCCTTAATACAAGAGACGCATTTAAAACAATCTGACGTGGCACGTTTCCAGAATAAATATTACAAATTAGCAGCTTTTTCTAGCGCTCAAAATAAAACTAAGGGGGTGCTTATCCTTGTTAACAGGAAGTTAAATTTAACAATTGAACACGTTGGTAGTGATGAGAAGGGTAGATTTGTTTTTATCCGATGCAAAATATATAATAATAGGTTAGCATTGGTCTCTATTTATGGTCCGAATGAGACAGACAGTGCATTCCTTACACAGATTTCCAAAACTTTACTTGAGGAGATTGATTGCCCTCTAGTGGTGGGTGGTGATTTTAATGCTGTCATAAATCCTGCTTTAGATAAATCTCAATCTGATACAACAGCCAATCCATCCTCTAAATTATTGAATAAATTTATCACTGAGCTCAACTTTATCGATCTATGGAGAATTCAGAATACTAAAGCTAAGGACTTCACTTTTTTTTCTAATAGACACAAGACTTTCTCTAGGATAGACTACATATTTCTCAGACCATCTTTAATTTAAAATATTATTTTGAATCAGAGAGACCTAGTCATTTATTGGCCCTTAGGTTGAAAGAATGCGAATCTAAGGCATATACTGTATTAGCGCAATAAAATCATCGGATGATCAGGTCACCACGAACCCTGTGGCAATTAATGACATATTTAAAGGTTTTTACACAAATCTGTATAAAGCCGAAACAGATTTTGATGAACCAATTTGTAAGCAGTATCTAGATAAATTGGAACTGCCTCGGATCTCACAGATAGATAAATAATCTTTGGAGGCCCCATTAAGTTTGGAGAAACTCCACGTCTCTTTAAATAGCCTTCAAAAGGGCAAATCGCCGGGTCTAGATGGTCTCCCCCCTGAATTTTATTTAGAAATTTGGGATTTGGTAGGGATACTTATGCTTAACTCATTTAATTTTGCAATTGAACATGGGGTATTTCACAGAGATCAAAAAACATCACTGATTTCATTACTTCTTAAAAAAGAGAAAGATCCATTAGATTGTTCCAGCTACAGACCGACTTCGCTTATCCCATGTGATGTAAAAATCTATGCTAAAGTTTTTGCTTCTCGTATGGAGAAGGTAATTCACAGTCTGATCAAGGAGGACCAAACTGGTTTCATTAAGGGGCGCAATGCGTCTGACAATATGCGTCGACTCCTTCATATTCTTGACTTTGCGGACTCCCACCCAACACCTTGTACGGTCTTTTCACTTGATGCAGAAAAAGCCTTTGACAGGCTAGAGTGGAATTATATGTGGGCAGTTCTGCAATGTTTCGGCTTCGGTGAAGACTTCATTTCTATGATTAAGACATTATACCACTCACCTGCAGCATCAGTCAT
Organism: Schizothorax lantsangensis; assembly: GCA_027422415.1. Lineage (NCBI taxonomy): Eukaryota > Metazoa > Chordata > Actinopteri > Cypriniformes > Cyprinidae > Schizothorax > Schizothorax lantsangensis. Next base: position 29,346 of record JAPDDO010000209.1, read on the forward strand.
AACTGGTAATATTATTTCCCCCTCATTCCCTTTACAGCGTGGAACGAGGCAGGGGTGTCTGCTTTCCCCCTTATTGTTTTGTCTATCTCTTGAACCCTTAGCGCAAGCCATCAGGAAATCTGAAGTATCGATTAAGATTCATGATCATAACCATAGTATTTCATTATACGCTGATGATATTATTCTATATTTAGACCACTTTGATGTTTCAGTCTCTTGTATAATTAAGGAATGTGATAATTTTAGTAGCCTATCAGGATATAAAATAAATTGGAGCAAATCTGCTTTAATGCCAATTAACAATGTTAAAGTTAATTTTTCTATTCCCTCATTTATCCCTATTAAGGAATCTTTCATCTATTTGGGCATTACCATATATAAAAACATTCATAAGATTGCCAGAGACAATTTTAATAACATTTTAGTTAAGGTCAAAAATGATAAGTCTCTCTCCAAGGAAGAATCTCCACTGTTAAGATGAATTTGTTGCCTCGATTTTTTTTTTTTTCTCTATGCTACCACTTTCTCCCCCTCCAGGTTACTTTAAGGAGATCAACTCCATAATTTCTATGTTTATCTGGAATGATAAATGTCCCAGAATTAAACTTACCACATTACAACATCCTAATAGCGCAGGAGGACTGGCTGTACCAAATTTTGAATTATATTATTGGTCGTTCCAGCTTAAAGCTCTTCATAATTGGGTTGATCCTCAATCTACAGTTTCATGGAGAGTGATTGAAGCTGACAAGGTTAAACCAAATAGACTTCAAGATATTCTATTTACTGGCACAGGAAAAAAAGGGGATAATTATAAATTTGGTCCGGTTGTGGCCAACTCTATTAAAATCTGGAAAACAGTTGAACGTCGGATAGGAGGACCCTTCAAATTTTGTAACAGTACACCTTTATGGCACAATTTTAATTTTGTATGCGGAAATCGTCCATTTGTCCAACCCTCTTGGTCTTCTTTAGGTGTAAACACGTGCGGTGATATATATGATGACCAGGGCCTCTGTTCATTTCAGACATTGAGGGCCAAATTTTGTCTACCAGCTTCCGCATATTTTGTCTTTCTTCAGTTGCGTTCTGCTCTCAAAGTGTATGGCGTTCCTTGGTCTTCTTCCATTTCCTCTCATCCTATGCGGGACTGGATTTCACCATCTGCTTGTCGGCCATCTGTTTCCTTAATATATACTAAAATTATTGATTGCATTACAAAACCTCTTTCTATTAAAACTATTTGGAATAGGGAATTATCTGACCTTAATTTATCTGTCGACTGGGAGAGAGTGTGGTCTAATCTCACCTTAACATCTAAAAATCTGGCTCATTGTCTTATTCACTTCAAAGTCATTCATAGAGCATACATAACTCCTTACAAAAGATTTAAAATGAAACTACAGTCAAATTTGAACTGCCATATATGTAACACTGCATCATTTCTGCATAGGCACTTTTCTGCATATGTTTTTGGAATGTCCTGTCGTCATCAGTTTATGGACACATGTAAACCTGGTTTTGTCATCATTACTGCGAATTGATTGGTCTGTTAACCCAAGTTTGTGTCTTCTTAATGATGATTCAGGTCTCTGTATTAGTTCAATGCAAAAGAGAATGTTGTTTGCTGGTTTTACAACTGCGAAGAAGACAATAATACAGAACTGGTCTACACCACACATGTGTATAAAAACATATTGGATCCGTAGCCTCCTGCAAATAGTGTCATGTGAATGTATAACAGCGCGAGTCGGTGGGGCCAAGCCTTCGACCGTTGACGCTTGGCAGTGTTTTCTTTTTGATGTACGTGATTGTATGGAGGAGTGACTTGTTTTGTGTTTTTATTGTCCTTCCCTCTCTCCCTCCCTTTTGACTTGACTTTGAGCTATTGAGTATATGTCTGTTGTTTTGTTTTGTTATATTTTGGATGTTATGTTATGTTATGTGTGAAAAAGAAAAAGAAAAAAATGTTGATAAAAAAAAAATGTATGTACAAGCCATTTTTTTTTTTTTTTTAGAAAATAAATTAAGACAATACCCTATAATACCCATATCTTTCGTCTCCTCTGAGAGAATATGTGATGTTAATGCAGCACACCGAAAGCTCGGTCAGTTTTTACTTTCACTTTCTTTAGCTTAATGAATTGACTGGAGTTTAAAACTTCTTCTCCGGCATTACGCTCATGCAGTTAGCAAATTGTCGTGCGTGGTTGTCTAGTTCCCGGGTGGCCGCTCCCCCAAGCCCGCCGTTCGCGGGAGATCACGCCGCTGGCCCGCCGCTGACTCAAGCCCGACGGCCGCCGCTGACCCTAGCCCCGTGGATCCAGTCCACACGTCACGGCCAGGAGTGCCGTGTTTGTCTTGTTGTGCCCACAGGAACATTTTAATCATCATGTCTTGTCATGGTAGACTCGGAGACTCGTCGAGGGCAGGCGGCTCCATTAGTCATGGCCGAGGAGGCCATTCCCAGCAGCCTGCCCCTCCTGTCGCAGAGGTGGAAGCGGTTGCTGAGGGACCCTGTGAGGGCCTGTGGGACCCATGGCTTACCCATGGCTGAGTGAACATGGCTCACTCCCTCGGTCCTGGACACCGCTGTAACACCGTCTGATAACTTTTCTGTTTTACGGATGGACAGAACAGCCGAGGCCGGAAAAATCAAGGGTGGTGGAGTGTGTTTCATGATTAACAAGAAATGGTGCGACCCCAGGAATATCTCCATTCTGTCGCGTTCCTGCTTGCCTCATCTGGAACATCTCTCCATTATCTGCCGCCCATTCTATTTACCCCGCGAGTTCTCCGCGGTCATCGCTACTGCCGTTTACATTCCACCTCAGGCAGACACGAGCTTGGCTTTGTCCAAACTCCACGAAGAGCTCAGCGGCTACATCAACAAACACCCTGACGCTGCCTCTATCATCGCAGGGGACTTTAACAAAGCCAACCTCAGGAAGGTCATGCCGAACTTCCATCAGCATGTATCCTGTCCAACTAGAGGACCGAATACACTGGATCATTGCTACACTCAGTTCAAGAATGCCTATAAAGCTCGTTCCCTGCCGGCTTTTGGTAAATCGGACCACGCGGCCATTTTCCTCACACCGGAATATAAACAAAGGATTGTTCAGGAATCCCCGGGGGTGAGGGAAGTGACGCGCTGGTCCTCCCACTCTGAAGCTATGCTACAGGCGTCTCTTGATGACGTCGACTGGGACATGTTCCGGGCGAGTTCAGCTGACGTCAGCGAGTTCACGGATGTAGCATTAAGCTTTGTTTACATGCTAACTGACCAAGCCACTGAAACGGTAACAATAAGGACATTCTCTAATCAGAAACCGTGGGTGGACAGAACAATCCGGGCTGCGGTTAACCAACGCACTGCCGCATACAACGCTGGTCTTCTGTCAGGAAACATGAGCGATTACAAAGCATCATGTTATGCTCTCCGACGGGCAGTTAGAGCTGCTAAACTCTGATACAGAGAGAGAATTGAGTCACATTTTCAGCTCAATGACTCTCGACGCATGTGGCAGGGACTGAAGACCATCTGTTCCTCTGGAAATAACCCCTCCGCCGAGGTGAGTGCAGATCCATTGCTGGCCGAAGAGCTAAACACCTTCTACGGCCGCTTCGAATGCAACGGCAGCGCGACTCTGCCGATCAGCGCGTCAAGAAGCAGCAGACAGAGCAGCGATGTTGATCATGTTATCACCGTGTCGGAGGATGAGGTTCGGAGAGAATTAAGGAGAGTAAACATCAGGAAAGCCGCCGGACCTGATGGGATTACCGGCCGCGTTCTGAGATCATGCGCCGATCAGCTTGCTGGTTTGTTTACTTCCATCTTTAATGAGTCCCTTGCTACCTCTGTGATTCCCATCTCATTTAAGAAATCTGTCATCATCCCTGTGCCTAAGAACAGTAAACCCTCTTGCCTGAATGACTATCGTCCAGTTGCCCTCACATCAACAGTCATGAAGGTTTTTGAGAGACTTTTAAAGAAACACATATGCTCCTCCATCCCTGCTACCTTGGACCCTCTTCAGTTTGCCTATCGCCCAAATAGGTCTACTGATGATGCCATCTCTCAGGTACTGCACTCCTCCCTCACTCATATTGACAGCAAAAATGGCAACTATGTCAGACTGCTATTCATTGACTATAGCTCAGTTTTCAATACTATAGTCCCCTCCAAGCTAGCTGTCAAACTCTCAGACCTCGGCCTAAACACTACACTCTGTGACTGGATCCAAGACTTCCTCACCGGCAGACCACAAGTGGTGAAAATGGGCCAGTTCACCTCCAACTCCATCACCCTGAACGTAGGAGCCCCGCAGGGCTGCGTTCTGAGTCTGCTGCTCTACTCTCTCTACACACACGACTGTGTGTCCTCTCACAGCTCCACTTCTATTGTTAAATTTGCTGATGATACTGTGGTTCTGGGCCTCATTTCCAACAATGATGAGACCGCATACTTGGGTGAGGTAGAGAGACTAACATCATGGTGCCAGGACAACTGTCTCTCTCTGAACGTGAGCAAAACTAAAGAGCTGATTGTAGACTTCAGGAAGAGACAGCAGCGGCCCTACACTCCTCTTATGATCAGCGGGACCCCTGTGGAGAGGGTGAGCAGCTTCAAGTACCTCGGTGTAAACATCTCCGAGGACCTGACTTGGACTGCACACATTCAAACACAGGTCAAGAAAGCCAGGCAAAGACTGTACCATCTGCGACAGCTGAGGAAATTCAGGGTCTCACCAGCAATCCTGAAAACTTTCTATTCAGGGGCCATAGAAAGTGTATTGACTCAGTGCATCTCAGTGTGGTACAGTAACGCCACAAATCAGGACTGCAAAGCTCTGCAGAGAGTCGTGCGCTTAGCTGAGCGCATCTCTGGGTCTGCCCTCCCCTCTCTGCAGGACATCTACCTCAAACGCTGCAAAAGCAGAGCTGCAAAAATAATCAAGGACTCAAATCACCCTGGTAACCGTCTTTTCATCACACTGCCATCGGGCAAGCGCTTCAGAAGCGTGTTGGCAAAAACTGAGAGACTGAGGAGGAGCTTCTACCCTCAGGCCATCAGGCTCCTAAACTCAGTCTCATAACATCTACAGGACTCATTTAATTAACTGTAACACCCATCATTCTCCATCTTCCGCATTGCTGCTATGTGTACATACCCGGTACAACCTGTTTGCACATTCCTCTTGCACATCCCTGGTTATATTAATATTTATTAAATCCACAGTAGACTGTATTGCACATTTTAGTTTATTGCACATTTTTCTCCTTATTTTATTTTATTGTTTTTACTTATTATTTTTTTTATCTTATTCCTACCTATATTTAAATATATGCTCCTGTGTTATGTATCATCTTTTATTTTTATTTTTTTGCACTGTCCATTGAGCGGACCTGTCCTGACCTACATTTCACTACTGATTATACCCTGTATGATTGTGTATGTGACAAATAAACAAGAACCTTGAACCTTGAACCTTGACTCCTTGTCATGCCCAAACGAAGCCTCAGCTTCCAAGAACAGCCCAGGAGGGCTTCCTGTGGGATGTCCTGTCCTGTTTGTCTGGCCCTGGAGGGCTTTCCTGTCCTGTCCTGTCCTGTCCTGTTTTTGTGTCTAGCCCCGGAGGGCTCCTGATACCCCCTAACTTCCCCAGGGATTTTTTTTTTGGGGGGGTAAAAGGGTTCCGGCTGTAGGGGCTGGGCTGAGGGGACTGAGGGCACGGCCACAAGGACCACCTGCCATGGCCTCCTGAGCTCCTAACTCCGCCATGGTCTCCGTTGTCTGTTCCGCTCTGGAGGTCCCCGTCCTGTGTTCCTGTCCGTGTCTGTCCTGAGGGGCCTCCAGAGTGCCCACCCCCCCTCCCCGGTGGAACTGTTACGGCATGGGACACGCCTTCCGGAAGGGGGGAGTTATGTCATTCCTCTGTCGTGTGTGTCTTGTGTTCCCGCCTCTTGTGTCCATATTTGGTTTGTTTCCTGTCCTTGTTAAGTGTGATCATTAGTTAATTCTTGTCCAGCTGTGTTTGTCTCGTTATCTATGATTTACCTGTGTATTTATAATCCTGTCTGTTCAGTTTGATTTCGTCTGGTCTACTCGTTACCCCCAGTGTTCCTGTCTGTCAGCCTTGCCTTGTCATCATTAAAGACTATTATTTGAGTTTACGTCCTCATCTGCGTGTTCCTGTTTCCTCCTTGCTGTGTGCACCGTGACAACACCAAGGTCGTGTGGTAATTTAATTGCCGTCCGAGTCCACATCTCCAAGTTTACGAGAAGAAATCGATTCAAAATTCAGCTTTTAAACCCTTTTTGAACACTCCCAAACACCGTACTGTAACTGTTGTACTTCGTGTAATTTGCATACATATTTATTTCTGAAATGCTGGAAAGTATTTAAAAGAACAATACTTCATAACTGCTCCACCACAGCGAGTCAGAGCAGAAAGAGAAGAAAAGCACGTAAACATTCGAAATGGGTCTTTATTATGGCAGCAGCAGGTATGCAATACAATTTTAAAATGTGTATTATAAACGGATAGGCCTATATATCTCATATAATTATATACAACTATAGCACGTATTTTCCTATTTTTAAACAGGAGATTTAAATAATCAAATAATAAATAGGATTATACATTATAAAATATGCTTGGAATAATAAGAATACATTTTACATAATAATAAGTATTTTTAAATACATTTTCCACAATAATAAGAATAAATTTGTAAATAAAATTAATTTTATTTACAGCAGACAATCATGTGATTGGCCACGTGAGCAGCGCGTTCCCGGGTGCTCAGGATCACAGAACTCACTCCTCCACTGTGAATAAATCTCCATCTGAATCCATGAGTTTTATCACTGAGGTGATATGTACTTTTGTTTTTTAGACGTCCATATGAGAAACAATTACCGTCCGAATCGGGCTATAGATGTTATTTCTTAATGAAAATTAAAATGACTATGGAGACTGAATTGTTAGTTTTTGACTTTTAATTACCAAATTACAATTTACATGTTAGTATTGGGTTTCCTGAATATTGCAATGACATGAAAAAATACAAACTAAAAAGCGGTTTAAAGTTGACTTATATCTTACCAAAATGTGATTTTATGTTGTTTATTTTATTATTGATTATTATGTACATAAATGGACCATGGTGAACATGCAGGTTTTCAACCTTGTTTAGTTTTATGCAGCTGAATATAAAAAGTTCACTTACAAACTTTACTGCCGCTCCTCAACGACAGCTGTCACAGTTGCTAGGCAACCAGTTCGAGTCCTCGGAAACAGCCTTCGTTATCGGATGCAGTTGTAATCAGCAAATATTTTTAATATTATATCAATAAACTTTGATCCTTTCATTTGCAAAATAAAGTAGTGGAGTGTAACGAAATAAATTCCTTGTATTCACAGTGAGTTTTTTTCCAACACTACAAAAACATGGTCTTTTACAATATGATGCACTGTTGTACATTGAACTGCCCAACAGTAGCCTCGATAAAGTATTTTAAGTGTAACAACCTTGAACAAATTCAGAAGTAAAATGCAACATACACAGTATAGTGCAACAGTAATAGTAAAGCAAGACCATCATATATAGTTTTTTTTTTCTTCTGCAGAATACATACCTTTACTTTTACTCTTCATACGGTAAAACAAATTCAGACTTTACGCTTCAATCTCAAATGGTAATGCATGGAATTTACGGAAAAGCTCAACTGAATAACAGCGCCAATAAGTGGGGGGCGTTGTGGCTTTGGCAATCGGCGCGCCAGTCAATCTACCCCACAGCCAATCACGGGCCCCCTCCTTCCTCGGGCCCCGGGGCTTCAGCCCCGCCTAGCCCAATGGTAAAACGCCCTGGGAGTGAGTACACACACACACACACTCACTCTCCAATTTAATCATGTCTTGGGGACTAATTTGTACTCGTAATTGAGCTAAACTGGACAAAATCTCTCAAATCTCTCAAAATGTAAGTTTTATAAAAAAAAAATGCTGGAGGTTTTCTGTCAGGGTTAGATTGCAATATTTATAACTAGCTCTATATGGAAATAATAGAAGTACATCTCCATATAGACAAGTTTGTGTCTGTGTGTTTTTAAGATTTAGAAACTAAACGTGTGTGTGTGTGTGTTTGCAGGCGAGCTTCTGCTCTCTCTTTGACCAGCTGTAGCTCAGAGAAGAAGTCGGTTCTGTTCAGTATCGCTCAGAACTCGTTCAACGCTACAAACACACGCAGTACAAACACTGTCAGCATCACGACATACCAGCTGCTGCAGAACTACCTCGGTAACAACACACACATTCACAGACACACATATGCATCACACTGCTGCTGTCAGGCTGATCTTCTCTGTGTGTGTGTGTGTGTGTGTTGGTTTGCAGGTGGAGCTGATGTGACGTTCATTCGTACTCTTGTGAACTCCAGTGTGAACATGGATGTGCTCACATTCATGAGTCTGAAGCAGAGCGTCATCAACGTGAGTCTCCTGTCAATCATTCATTTCAATCATGTACACATGTGAGAACAGACTCTGAGCTCAGTCAGTTTCAGTGTTCATGGGTTTTCCTCTTCAACTAACAGTCTGCTCGTCCTCATCTGTAGGTGTGTTGTGTTGATGAATGGTGATGCCGCAGCTGTGTGTGTGTGTGTGTGTGCAGGTGCTGATCGTGCCTGAGGTGAAGAGTCTGTTGGGTGTGAATGTGGCCGATCTGAAGACGTATGAAAGCGCAGCACAGGGCCGGCCCAAGCCTTTATGGGGCCCTAAGCAAAATTTTATTTGGGGGCCCCTCGGTGCCGCCAATATGACTGGTTATTGTCAAAGCTTGATTATTCACACACTATAAATCTAACACATCCATTTTCAGTTTTGTTTGTTGTAGCTGTGTTGCTTACATCATACCATTGTCTGCCTGCATGTTTTTACCTTTCTGTGATGTTTAATTGTAACAGTTGCAAACCTACTAAGTGGCATACTTAATGTGGTGTGCTGAAAAGTAGCTAGATAAACCAGCAGACAATGCATTTACAAAACAGAACGTTATTTTAACAACATAAATATTAATTGAAATTGTACTTTTATTACAAGTCATACTTTCTTATAATAAATATTAAACACAGCAGAGAGCATCTGTACATATAAAACAACAACTCTTAATTTATATCTAGCTAATTGAGGCATAATGATATTGGAATATAATAGCAAAGACCCAAAAGGTAGGCTAAGGTAAACAATGTTAAGCTTTTATCAGTTTATGTTTTTTTTTATTACAAAAATATATACCCAGGAAAGTTATTTTTACGCAGAACACAAATACTTTAATCTAATACTAAGTCAAATGTTATATTATAATATATTAAGATGTCAAGGCTATTTGCTGATGTTTTGATGTTCAAACATTAACTTCCCTAAAAAAAAAAAAAAAAAAAAAAAAAGATGATCAGGGGTGCGTTTCCTAAAAGCAACTATAGTCGCGAGTTCTATCGTTACCAATAGAGTTCAATGGAAATAACGGCCATAGTTAGCTAAGGATGGTTTTGAGAAACGCACCCCTGATTTGTGCCACAAAACCCCCATGTTGAATTTGTCCCCCCTCCACCCCCAAAACGCGATCGATTTTAACCCTTTGACACGCTTTGGCTGGCGCTGAGCCAGAGACCAGCTCAGAAAAAAAAAGAAAATGAAAAAAAAAGACGCGCTCAGTGCTTTTCATATTTCATAATTGTTCAGCGTTTTCAACCGAATAAAGTTTATTTTAGGTTTCAGACATTTAAATACACTTCAATTAAGTAAAAAAAGACATTTAGTTCGTTAAATACACACTGATTTCTATGGAAAGCGGCAATAATAATCCTTTCAATTAATGGACGACGTGTTTTATTCCTATCAAATACACATTGTGTAGGTTACTATACAGTTTACTCTGTTTTTCTCCCAGCTAACTGTCCACTTACTTTCATGTATTTCGGGAGAAATAGGTGAATTTATGTGATGTTAATCCGACAGATCCACACGGCAGCGTCCGGCGCATATTATCAACATGCTCATTATTGTGCCTGCATGACACGTCGCTATGAAAATAATAATGATATGTATAGATTATTTAATTATTTAATATTGCGCTTTTGTATAATTACCATTGTCCATTGACATAATATATAACCAATTAAAATAATAATAATAAAATATAAAATAAACTGTCATTTCATGTAGGCTACTCTTGGGGCCCTCTGGTGGCCGCAGGGGCCCTAAGCAGCAGCTTAGTTCGCTTATGCCTTGGGCCGGCTCTGCAGGAGTGGATCAGGCTTCAGCTGCAGTTGGATCTGGACACGCTGCAGATCGGTCTGACGGGCGGCAGGAACTCCAGCGTCACAGAAACCACCGTCAGCACCACCACTACCAGCAGCAGCAGCACTAAAGCACCGTCAGCCCAGACCAGCACCACAGGTACCAGCCACACACTGCGCTTCTGAGAGATCACAGTCAAACCAACCTCTCCACAGAACATGAACAAACCACTATTTAATACCCTAAAACCTATTCCTCATACATGATACTGTTCATCAACACACACTAGCAACAGCAACCGTTAAACAGTGAGTTTCACCAAAAAATAAATAGTAACACAATCACAGAGCACAAAACATTTCACAAAACAGCAAAAATATAGAACCATTGTTTTGACAACAAATATTAAGAACAATGAATTGAATTATACATTTATAACATTAAAACATATATGACTAGCTTCAAACAGACATTTTCAAAAAATTCAGTTTAAATCAATGTTAATTATAAACCAGTGTTATTTTGCTATCACTGAGAAACTATTATAGTTTTTGTTAATATTTTGAATTAGATTTTATTTTATTTTTCTGCTTTAATTAAAAATTTAGTTAAAGTTTGTCAATTTGTTGTGTTTGTCATTATTAGTTGTTTTTCTTAATTTTTATTTTAGTTTGTTTTAGTTATTTTTGTACATTGTTATACTAAATGAAACTAGAAATTATGCTTTACCACCTGAAATAAAACATTTGAAGGAGACCTATTATGCCCCTTTTAATAATGTGTAATGTAAGTCTCAGGTGTCCCAGAATGTGTCTGTGAAGTTTCAGCTCACAATACCCCACATATAATTCATTATATCAGTTTGAAAATGCCTATTTTGAGTGGAAACAGAAACATGCTGTTTTAGTGCACGTCTCTTTAAATACAAATGAGCTGCTGCTCCCCGTCCCCTTTTCCAGAATAGAGCTGTGCCTTTACAGCTTGTGTCTCAGATACTCTACCAAAAAACATGTTTGGTTTTGATTATAATGTCTATAATGAAGCCATATTTATAAAGTGTGCGTACGCACAGATTTGATCGTAGAGTGTGTGTACGCTTAAATCCACGCCAGCACTCATATTTATAAAGACGGTCTTTGACGTGGTAAAGTGCTTAGCGTCACGTCAGGGTCCGAGCAGACGTACACACTTTTTATTGTCGGAGTATTGCAGGTTTTTTAAAATGTAAGCTGTTCTTGCAGCTCGCTGTTCTAAATTATGATGATTGGTGATATTTATGTTAATACATATGTTAATGACATTAATTAGGAGTCGTTTACAAGGCAGAGAGCTGAAACCATTCAATTGCGTGAGAGTTAAAGATCATTTGCGATTCACAGATTTCACATCTTAAAGAGACGCGTACACATGTTTTCTGATTGTACGTTCATTCTATGAATCAAACGTACGCATATTCGAGATATGATCGTAAGATCAAATTTAGGATGGTTTCTGCACAATATTTTATAAATGAGGCCCCTGGAGTGATGTGAATTCCAGCACACACACATTATCTTCTCTATTTGCAGCGAGTGATGCTGAGGAGCTGTGTTATTGGGCCTCATATATAAAATGTGTGTACGCTCAGATTTGATCTTAGAGTGTGTGCACGCTTAAATCACACACCAACGCTCAAATCTGTAAAAACTGTCTTTGACGTGGAAAAGTGCTTAACATCATGTCAGGGTCTGAGCAGAAAAAGGTGTTTAGCAGCACATCAGTCTCTAAACAGACATACAAACTTCTCCTTGAGGCAGAATCAGAGCACTGCAAGTATTTGGAAATCTAAGCAATTATGCTGCTCATCGTGCTCAGGTAAAGGATTTGGACGTTGACTGTTGCTTTATTATGTGCTAATAACATTAATTAGTACAAATTTACAAGGCGGAGATTTGAAAGCATTCAGCTACACACTATATATAGATTTCACATCTGCAAGAGAGGCATACACACATTTAAATAAATCATCTTAGATCAAATGTTGGATAATTTCTATGCAACATTTTAAAATGAGGCTTGTAAGGGAAGGGAGCCAGTGGTGTGTCAACTGCAGAAAAAAAGGCCCCAAAGATGTTCTGAAGAGCATAAGCACCACTGTTCCAAATGTACCGGCAGATGGAGGCGTAAAAATAAGGTGACGTGACAATGGGGTCAAAAGTTCAGAGTGTTTATTCCCAGAAGTGCAAAAATGAAGGTTTCCCTCTAGTGTCTCAAAGATATTTACAATGAAAGTTCAAAAACACGCAAAAAAAACAACATAAAGAAACTGATCAAACAACCATTTGGCTATGTCAAACGAATTGACCCAAAAGACAGCGACTCCAAAAATCATCTCACAACTCACTCTACGAGTTTTCTAACAAATCTGAGAGGCCATCTTAAAAAGACAAAGCCCCTCCTACTTGGACTAAACCGTTTGGTAATTAAAGGTAATAAAGAAACTTAAGAAAAACAAATAGATGTACTTTAACAGTAACAAAGGGATAAACTGTTATGATAACACAAAACACAGAAATTTGAAACAAAACAAACTCAATTAATTATTAATGCTTAACTATGCTCAACCCAGAATTAAGCAGCTCCCCAACATCCCCCTTCCTACATGAGTACAATGAACCATGCCATCTATTGGCGGGAATGGGATCTTCAAAATGGTGAGCATCTACTGTGATCGGGTTTTGTCTGTTTGGCATGGGAAACTGTTCCAGTACGTAAGTATGACTATATATAATATGTAATTTGTTATACAGAAACAATAAACATTTAACCTGATCACCGGTCTCGCTTTACTTCTTAACACAACACAATACATAAATCAACATAAAATTTATGAATCATTAGATGTCAAACTTTGAAAGAAATGACATAAGGACAGGAACAACATTACATAACACATGATCAATGACCAACATATCTGTGTTAACTGGTGTTCAGTTTGCGCAAAACAGATAGGGAAATGTATGCATGTATGTTCACAGTCCCGTGTCAATGTAAGAGTCCTTTTAATAATAAAAGTCTCTAGTCACAGAGCCTCACTGTGACAAGGCTCCTGGACTTCAGCAGTACAGTGAGTAAAGCTAAAAAGATCACCAAACATTAAGCAGTCTAACAATTTAAATGGAAACAGAATACCAAGACTTCCATAACAAAACCCAGGTGTAATAAAAAAAATTAAAAATAATTAAACAGCTCAATTTTTGTTCATAAGCATAAGTCATAAATGGAATTAATGGAAGTTACACTTTCACAGGATTTACCCGAGTGGTAAAAAAAAGCTGAAAACAGTAACAATTAGTTAAGTAAAACTAAAAATTAGATGTTTTAAATATTTTCTCTAGTAGTGTTTGTTAAACATTGAGATTTTTTTTCACTACATTTTTCCCATTACAATAATCCACCCTGCTGGTGATAAAGGCACAAACAATTTCTCCAAGTCTTGATTGGAAACAAAATATCTACTTGCAGTGTTTTTGAGATGGTAATATACTGATTTAGTTATTGCTTTGACATGACTACTGAAACTAAGGTCTGACATGATTTTAGTTGTTTGACCTCTTGAAGTGTATGCCTTGAGAACTTCATCTTTGTTTCCAAACACAATGAGTTAATGGGGTTGTAGTCATTCAGAGATGAGGCTAGGTAAACCTAGGTGTCATCTGCATAGGCAATTTGGTTCTCTCTCATTGGCCAGGTACATACTGCAGCTAAATTCGGTTGTCAGTTCACCTTTTACTTCTTAATCGCGTTCTGTACACACATAATTCACTAAAATACGGGAGTGACAACCACATTTACAGAAATTCTACGCAGTGTGTATGGAACCGAACTGAACAACTAGTTTTTAATGGCATATTTAAATGTCTTTGTTTGTATGTGAGATGCAAAAAAAAATAAGTGAAAGAAGTCTTAACCGTAGCACATTTTTGACTCGGGGCTAGTTGTGCTCATGAGCCCTGCGGTAAAGTGTAAGTGTTGCCAGATCTTCATAGAAAAAAACAAACAAGGACAAGCACAAAAAACACTAAAACACCAAAATGCTTTGTTTATAACACCAAAAAAAAAAAATATATATATATTAGGAGACCGGATAATAGGAGGTCCGAGGTGGTTTGAAGAACCTGGCGAATATTTGCGAACTGGTCTGGAAGGAGTTAAAACAGCTGCAAATGCAGTTTTTAATTTTGTAACCAAGGATATGTGGACCGGCCTTATCAACTTTCTGGTCACAATAGGCTGGTATATACTTTATGGCGGATTAATTATAATAGGATGAATGCTGCTATTTATTATGATAAAGTGCTTCTGTAATGTTATGGGCAAAAGAATGTGCTCTAACAAAGTGAGCAAAGGAGATGAACTAACAGTCTTAGAAAAATGTATCGATGTTCAAGCTAAGAGGTATAAACGCTTCAGTAAAAGAAAGATAAGCATTACTGAGAAGCCTTTGTTGTAGAGAATATTTACCAAAAAAGGTAAAGAAGCTTCTGCCTAAGCAATCTATAGAAGGAAATAGGAGGAGTTAGTGAAGTAAAAGGTAGTATAGAAGATAAATGAATGAGGAAAGGAGAATTACTCTTGATTCAAAGGGGCAACCAACAGCATTGAGTACTCTGTATATTTACATACAGCATTGAAAACAATTGTTCCTGAACAAGACCAACAGAGATCTAAATTGCTAAAGATAAAGATGGCATCAAATGGGACAAATAGTGAAATTGAAAATGGAACCAACTCTGGAGCTGGAGAAGCTACTATTGGATTTTCCAGTACCACTTTGGTTGAGGTTAGTGAATTAATAATTTTCCTATTATGGGCGATAATTCAAGGAATTAATCAAAATCTCTGTTGGCACTATTTTTTGTATTTTTCAAATTACTAGGACATTATTAATGAAGATAATTAGTAAAATAATTGTAGTTTGTCATATGTTGGCAATCTCAGATGGATGGAGTAATATAATTGGATTTGAAGGAATATTGGCACTAGTGTTATCAAGCATAAGCAAGTTGTGTATAGATATATCCATTAAAATTGTTGAAAAAATAATTTTGTCCTATGGGGTGAAATTACAATAATTATATGTACTGCACTATACCTTATGGGTGTGTTACTCATTAAACATGGCAAAGCAGCAAGTTTATGGATAATAGTGGGGATAATGACTTTAACTGCTTTTACATTAGGATGCTTCCTAAGAAATCAAGATATTATAATTTTAGGAATTATGATTTTGATGAGTAGATGGGATAAAATGAAGAAGAAAATTAAACAATGTAAAGAATGTTGTATGAGACTGGCAAGCGTGAACCTAGCCGATTCACTCGCTGCCTAAATTTCAGATGGAATTGGCAAGATTGGCGACAATGAGACGGATATTTTACAAAACTGGGAAAAATGGACAAGCTGAATTTAAAGGAATGGATCATAAACAAACAGACTTGTCGTGGATGCGAATGTTCGACAAGAAGATTATATTTTGAATTAATAAATGGTCAACGATATTGCTCAAAATGTATGGGTAAACCAAATTACACTGTGAAAAATGCAGTTGGTATGGAGGTATCTATATGGAGACAAGTTTATAGCATGAGCTCCAGGGAAGTAAAATTTGATAGAAGTAATTTAAAGGAGAATGGATTTGACGAAATAAAATTAGAAAAAGATTATCTTGGAGTTTACATAATACCGTGGTGGATAAACCATGTGTCCTCGGACGGCAGTATGAACGGCCAGACGGAGGACAGGGAAGAACATTATTAGCATTTCAATTAGTTGAATTTATGGGACAAGTATTAAAAGAAATTTGGAACGGTACAGAATTAAGAACAGAAATGGTTATTGTCAGTACAGGAGTACATGGTCTGGCATTCAAGATTTTTATTTGTCACATACACGATTATATAGACAGTATATAACCAGCAGTGAAATGGGAGTCGGGTCCGCTCCATGGACAGTGCAAATATTATAGAATACAAACACAGGAAATATACATAAAATTAAATAGTAAAAAAATAAGATATAAAGAACAAAATATAAAAAAAAAAAAATGTGCATGACAGTATACTGTAGACTTAAATATTAAGATAAGCAGGAATGTACAAGAGAGGAATGTGCAAACACATTGATGGCCCACGGCTTTTTTGCAGGACTATGCAGTGATGGCCCAGGAGAACGGAGGCCAGGTGGCTGGAATGTCCTTAGGACGGTTTCATGAGCTGATTTGGGATCAGCCAGAATCCGTAGCAAGGATTTGGTTCTCCTTGGGAATACTGAGGGTCTTTGTGGACAAAGACGGGGAAAGTGACTGCCTCATCCATGATATTCCTAGAAAGCGAGATCCAGTTTCTGATTGGGAAATGAGCCGATTTTTTTGAAGTAACATTAATAAGACAAGGGGGAAATATTTTTCATGTGTATGTAGCAACGTGGTGTCGCACAACAGAAACTGTAATATTGGAGAGACGACTACGCCACCCTAGGACTTGCACCCAGGGAAATATCACACACCCTCAGGTGCTGCTCAAGGACACACAGGTTCGATTCTACTAAAAGGGCAAGAGACGTGACTTACCAAAATAACATTTTTATTTTGCACAAAAATCATTAACTTTAAAACATTCTAAAGAATGGTCTCATCAACAGTTTACCAATTAAATACCCACAATTACAAAGAGACCGTAATAAATCTAACCTTAATCAGAAGGGACAAACCACACAGCAAATCCGTGCATGAAAATGATTAAAGCAAGTGACACACCAAAAAACAAATACACTCTTCCCTTCTGTTAAGCTTCAGTATCACAGCTCGTCAAACATTCACACTCGGGGTAGCAGCGGTCCAGCACCGTGATGGCCACACAGTCAGCTGGATGCACAGGGCAATGAAACCGTAGGATCTGACAGTATATGAAACAGCTGTAGATGAAACCAGTGTGAGAAACAGCCGTAGATACAGGGTTATGAAACAACAGCTAGCGCTCTCAGGCCGCACCTAGAATACAAATATAAAAACACGAATAGACATCCACTTTAAACGATTTCCCCCCCTTCAAAAGAAAGGAAACCCACAATTAAAAGTTTCTTACCTCATTCTTAGACAACAGTGAGCTTTACGCTACCTGCGCTCATCACTTCGTACACACACATCCCTAGTAACAAGCACATATTTAAAATATAAAACTGCGACCGTAAGCAGCAGCCAATCAGGCGACTTACCAGGGGAAAGCAACAGGACAAATAAACCCCTGGACCTTTACGGCCCACAAAACAGAAATACATCAGAGCGGAATCACCATGCCACACTTAGACTGGCTTCTTATAAAGCCACTGGGCCTCCACTAGAGCGCACCTCAATGATTGAGCCGCCAGGTGTGATCAATGACAAGAGGCCGCTCAACGCCAGTGGGTGTGTCTTCCCATTTAAAATATAAGCAAACATTAAAATGGAAACAAATTAATGAATCAACAAACCAGAATAAAACTCATCCTGTCACATTCATATAGAAAAACAATATATGAGTGAAAGAATTGGTACTACATATTTGATAAGCAAAGTGGATAGGCTGCCGGTAAACTGGCAACATTGTAGAGAATATCAGGGAATTGCGAGAGAGGGTGTAGAATATGGGCCTATAAATACACAATTTCCTGATCTATTCTCTATTGGAAACAATAATCATGATCCAAGTAAAGTAAATATTGATTTTGACGATTTGATCATTAAAGGATTGCAGTTGGAAGAAAGCCAGAAAGTTAAAAAAACAAGAGAAAGTGAAGCGGCGATGTGTTCAGAAGAACATAAATTTTAAGATGAGAACCATAATACAATTGATGCGTAAACATGAAACATTGAATAAGAAAATAATGAGACTGTTAAGAGAAATGGTTGAATACAATAATTTTAATCTTGAGTTACAAACCTTAGCTAGTGATATAGAATCATTGAAACTTAAAGCTCCATCTCTAAAATTATAGATGGTTTCAGATGTATTTTCTGTTCACACTTTTTTGTTCCCAAATCTATAAGTGTTGAAGGCTGTTGGTTTAGTTGATATGTGCTTTGTTTACTTTGAAAGGCAATGTAAAGAAGGGGGCTGCATCTTACATTAAACATGTGAGATGGAATCTCTATCTAACTGTACAATTTTTATTCTATCTGTATATGGGTGTTACTTTTGTGGTTAAGACGATGTATACTTAGACTATGCTTTTAGAGGTGTTACAACTATTTTTGTAGGCTTAAACAGAGATGAAGATATTCATGTTGTATTTAGAACCTCTGCAATTCTTCCATTTGAACTTCTGACACTCTGTACTAAGTAGGAAAAAGGTCATGTGTCTTGTCTGTGTGTGTGTAAAAAGAACTTCCAAATAAGGAAGAATGCAGGGAGGATTTTATGAAATTGTATGCAAGGCTATAAAAGCCAAGGGAGAGCTCCAAATGGGGCTGCACTCCGATGGTGAAGACTTACTCGCTAATACTTTCATTTTATTGCTTATGAGTTATTGTTTACTAATAAAGCAAAACATTACAAATTGTGATGCATTAAACTTTTATTAAAACAAGTCTCTGGGTAATTTATTTTGGTAACCTATTATTCTGAAACTGAAAGACTTCCATTGAGCCTCAGGAAGCCCGAACTCAGCTGAGCAGACTCGGACACCGGGGAAGGATTCCATATCTTCTGACCACATTTCCTGATTTCAGAGGTAAGGGCAATTTAATTGCAGCTGCTTATGGAAATTAGGAATGTGAATTAGAAGTTTTCTGGTCCTATTCGGTATAGAAATATATAACACCAGGAGAGCAGAAGTTCATCCGTTTTGTTGGGTAGAGAATGGAGATTCGCCAGAGAGATGCTAGGCAGCGCTGCTCCACTGACTACAACGTTCAGCAAAATGTCTGAATAAACTAAATCTGGTAAAAGATTGTGTGGTGTGTTCTGCTGCATGTTCAGCAGTTAATCCCTGGTAAAACTGATCATGTTTGAGAAACAAAAACAGGAAAAACTAACAAAAACAGTACAAAAACTGGAGAGCAAAACACAGAGGCTGCCGTCTGCGGTGCCATTTTGATTAATTCTAGATAAATAATCACAGAAGTACTTGGATAAAAGTTTGTAGCCCAGATATAAACTCTGATGTGTAGGGTAGTGATCAAAATAAAGTAAATCACCTTTTGAAATCAATTTGACACTTCAAATAACGATTTATCGATTACATTATGCGAGTAGGTGGCAAAAAGGGACTGTTAAAATGTATTTGTCATTGAATCATTCATTCATAAATTACATGTGATTTTGTTTAGTTGTCTAATGTTTTTTTTCTTTAAATTGTGAGAGAACCACAATTTCCATTTAAAAAAACAAAAAAAAAACAAAAAAAAAACAATTTATCCAGAATCATGCAGCACTATTTCCCACACAAACAGCTCTTAAACGAGTCCAGTTTTTATGTAGCCAGCTGATTTTTGTTCATGGTATTCAGCTGCAACTATATGTTTTGCAAACGGAGGCACAGAATAAATAGACTGTTTGATATAATTTTTTTTAATCACATTGTAATCAAAACTGGGAATCGAAAAGAATCGGAATTGGAACTGATCAAATTCAAATGATACCCTGATGTATACATTCATTACAAAAGCTGCAGTATACAATACACAATATAATCTAACACAGTGCATAAACAGGGTGTGTTTAATGGTGTGTCGAAGCCAGTTTTGAATTTTACCCAGGTAAGCAAACTCTTTTTCGTGCTCAAGAGGTGGGTTGGTTTTGAGTGGGTTTCATCATGGTAACTAATGCTACATGGCTCCGGAGTAGGTTTATTCTGGGTTAGAGATTGCAAACCCAATCTTGACCAATCAACTGTGAGCAAAGTGACATATATCTGATGCAATAAAGTCACTTCCCCCGTATCCCTCGCTTCAAATTAAAGTAGTTTACAATCAAGGAATTTTGCCCATCTTTTACTGCTAATTATTTATTATATGCATATTATATAAATTATAATTATTATTTATGATTAATATATTCAAATAATCATTATATGAGCTGGTAATTAATATTAAACTTTGCATTTAAATTAATGTAAATATATACATATAAGTTTTAATATATAAAGACTTAAATGACTAAACATGTTTTCTTTTGAGTTCTTTGTGAAACTACAGAAATTATTTAATTCAGTCGATTCATTTGCATAGATTTTTTTTCTGCTGCCTTCTCAAACTTTTGCTGCAGCAGCAGTGTTTATTATGTTATATTTTTAATAACGATATCTCAATCTTCAGCAGAGAAGTGATTTGAGCTGACTCGCGAGAAGTTAATCAAACTGACGCTCTCCATGTTCCATGTGATTGGCTGTTTGCTTTAGAGTAAATCACAAACTCTGGATCAAACTCTAAGTTGACAGAGAGCGTTTATATCGAGCTTTGTGAGCCCGCTGAACCTGGGGCCTGTACCATGATGGTGGCTGAACAAACTCAGGGTTACAGGATTAGTTTTGAGTTGACAAAACCAAACCAGTCCAATCCGGCTTTGTTGGTACCATGAAGCTGATCATTAACTTTCTCTGTCAACTCAGGCTTGATCCTGAGTTAATGGAGTGCGTGCACATGAATGTGTGACATCACATCAGTAATGAGCAGCCAATCACATGCCTTGAAACTGTGATTCACTTCTCATGAACCAAAGATTAAAAGTTTGAACAATATGAAGAATTTAAACACATTTACACAGCAAGATGAAACGATCTATCCATGAAAGAGGAAAACTTAGAGAACATCTTACCATATAAGTGCAAGTAAAAGTTGTAAAGCTAGTTTATAGAGTTTATAATATTTATAGGTATAAAAACACCTAAACTCAATAATCTAAACTCATGTGTAGTCATGTTTACAGCTATTGATTCTAAAACTTATTTATATTGCATATTATCTATATGTTTATATTAATTTAAAATAAAAGCTTAATTACTATTAAACTAAGATGGCTTATGTAATGGATTAAGGGTATAATAATTATTTAAATAATATAAATAATTATAAAAAAAATAATCATCTCTAAAAATCTAATGATTTTATCTTTAAAAATGTTTTACTATTTAGCGTCCTTTAATTTGGAGTAACAGAAACTGGAGGAGTGGCTTTATTGCGTCAGAGATGTGTCACTTTGCTTGAAGCTGATTGGTCCAATTTCAGTTTGAGATCTCCAACCCAGAACATAACCTGCCCCAGAGCAGGTTAGCTGTGGAGTGTAAATTGCTATGGCAATGAAGGCTGCAAAAGCCAAGCCACTTTCATGGTACCTAAAACCCAGGATTGGTGCAAACTAAACTGAAACTTACCTGGCTAGCCAGCTAAACCGGCTTCATGGTACAGGCCCCTGATCTAAACAAGACTAGATCTGTTTGGTTATGTCAACTCAAAACTTACTCTGAAACTCAGTTTGTTCAGCTAGCTTAATGCAACAGGCCACAGGAGTGCTAGTGAAATTTATCATTTCAATTTCAATGTGGCTCAAACTTGAGCAGATGTTTAAAACTTGTGTTCTGTGTCATTTTAGAAAAGTAGAGACATTGCCTGGAGGGAGTTTTACATTTCTACACCAAAATTTCATGAGTTTACACAGTTTAAAGCTGCAGTCCATAACTTTTTTTGGTTAAAAATGATCCGAAATCAATATTTGAGAAAGTACATAACCAGCCAGTGTTCAAAACTATCACCTTACTTTAGCCCGATTCACAACGGTTAGCTTATAATAATGTTTTCTAATTTGAGTGGTACGGGTAGGTTTCCGCTGGAAATTCCAGCATGGCACTGCGTTATTACGTCACGTCTGAAAACATGAAGAAGTTTTCCCGGCTAGTAGGCTATCGCATGTGAGGATCCTGCAGGTGGCGGCTTATTTATAGCCTTATCTCACAGCAGCTAGAATAATTAAATGTATCATTTTGATGGCTGATTGTAATCCAGAAAGGATCACGTGTTTATGAAACATGTGAATAAAATTAAATTATATTCCAGTTTTAAATGTGCTTCTGATTACAGATAGCCAACGTGGGATTACACAAGTTTTTGTATTTTTAATAGAACCAGTTTGAAGGAAGATTAATTTGCTTTTTGGATTAAAATAATTTCTTAATATGAAATTTGAATGGTATGACAATTAGATATTAGACTGTACAAAAATTGAAATCTACACGCTAATACTATACTCATAGTCACGCAATGCTGATGTTGTTAACATTAATAATTTGAGAACAAAGTATAACAATGATAATACTTTGCACAGTTAGATGTGATATGCGCTAACTGATCTTTAGATTTAATCACCATTGGTAGCGCGATTTATTGTAATGCTTTTTTCCTCAGTTGGGCAGAACAAACGTGGCAGACTTGTTACTTACTTGTTCAGATGCCAATATACGGTGCAAATTCTGATTTGGGTCATATATTCCAAGACATAGGCTAGAATCTGTGATTCTGAAGTATAGTAAATATCCACACCGGTGCAGTGACTGACAACTACACATTCACCTCAAAACATTAGATTCATCCGCGCTGGAGCCGTGCCGGAACACCGGATCACAACCCCGCACACGGAAGATAATTCCGCAAGAAACTGCAATTCCAGGTTTTCAAACATAGAGAGTGACAAAGAGGTAAAAGTTACGGACTGCAGCTTTAACTTTACATTTGCTTTCATGGTATCCCATATTTATGACAACACAACAGTTGAACCCAATATTTATCACTGAGATGAATTCAGTGATAGATCTCTATTGTGTAACCTGGCACAGAGACACTGAGGAGCCATAAACCCTGAATCCAGCATAGAGGGGTTCAGTGAATGTGGTGTTGAATGTGTGTAAGTGTGTGAGTGTGTGTGTGTCAGAGACGCTGTAGAAGGACAGAGTGCCGGCAGACACATCCACATACACTCCTACTCTATTACAACAGCAAAAAGGGACATGTATGGTATTGCTCACATCATTGTGCCAGGCAATGAATGTCCTATCAGTGCAATTCAGAGTCCAGGACTTTTTATTGCGTCCAAACCTACACTCTCTTCCTCCTTTCCTGTTGATTCCTTTATATGACACTGATATATAAGCGCAACTCTTCCATTCAGCCTCCCAGTAACAGCGTCCAGTCAGTCTCTCTCTGCACAGGACCTGAGGAATGTGCTCAAATCTCTCTGGATGATCAGGATACGGCTGCTGCTCATTCACGTGTGTCATCTTCCTTTTGTCCTCAGACAGGATGATATGAGTATTTATGGTGTTTAGATCCAGCATGAGATTACAGGCATCTGAACACAAGAGAGAGAAACATTTTTAATCCCTTTTGTTATCATGAAATGTGGAAGAGTGTGTCAGAGAAAGAGCCTACACTTCCGCAGTCCTGGTTTGATTCTGAAGGATTCTCCATGGTCCAAACTATAAAGAAACACAAACAAAATATACAGTTGTGCAAAATACTGTCCTATAATATAATTAATTATAAGCGGAATTTTATATACATCTAAAAAACAACAACAATTGCATTTAACATTCAGTACATTCTTTGCATTCAATAATTCTGTAACCTATAAATAAATATGAATAAACCATGTGTACCTCAGTCATCTTCAATTTACTGTATTTACTATGCATTAATTGTTAATTCTTTCTCTATCTTTTAATCCCATAGTCTAATCAGATAATTACACACATAAATGAGAAATGCAATTGCAAATAATCAGGAGTCTAAATATATACTTAAGTATCTGCAGTTCAAAGTTTGGATCCTCCAGTTTGTGGTTGAGCAGCTGGACTCCTGATTTTCCTGGGTGATTGTAGCTCAGATCCAGCTCTCTCAGGTGTGAGGGGTTTGAACTCAGAGCTGAAGACAAATAACCAAAGCCTTCCTCTGTCACCATACAGCCAGACAACCTACAGATACACAAAGTCAGATCATCTACAGACACACACAGTCAGATCATCTACAGACACAATCAGATCATCTACAGACACACACAATCAGATCATCTACAGGCACACACAGTCAGATCATCTACAGACACACAGTCAGATAATTTACAGACACACACAGTCAGATCATTTACAGACACACACAAGGCAAGGCAAGGCAAGTTTATTTATATAGCACATTTCATACACAGTGGTAATTCAAAGTGCTTTACATAAAAGGAAGAGAAATAGTCATAAAAAATAATAATCACAGCAATAAAAACAAGGAATTAAAAATAATAATAATCACAACAATAAAAACAAGGAATTTAAAACAAACATATAAACTCTTCCGCACTAAGTGAAAAAACCTTCCAAAACACCTAACAATTCCACTACTTCACCCCCTACTTACTTTGACCATCATAAACCAAACAAATAGAACTCAGAGGTCCTACTTTCAACTGATTAACCAACACACTTATCTTTCTTTGCCCACATTCTCTTTACCATCACAACACTTACTTTAACCTACTGTTTAAACTTTTAAAATGATATAAAAATGTATTTAAAATTAATTTAAAACAGTTAAGAATAGAAAAGGATTATACATAAAATACAGTGCAATCAGTTCGGACGTAGCACAGTGCTCATTCAACAAATGCACAGCTAAACAGATGAGTTTTGAGTCTGGATTTAAATGTGGCTAGTGTTTTAGCACATCTTATCTCTTCTGGAAGCTGGTTCCAACTGCGGGCGGCATAATAGCTAAAAGCGGACTCCCCTTGTTTTGTGTGAACCCTAATGATCTGACTGGTCTGTTAGTTTTATATTCAGTGAGCAAATCTGCAATGTATTTAGGTCCTAGGCCATTGAGTGATTTATAAACGAGAAAAATAACTTTAAAATCAATCCTAAATGTAACTGGAAGCCAGTGTAAGGACCTGAGGACTGGTGTGATGTGCTCAGATTTTCTGGTTCTAGTCAGAATCCTGGCAGCAGCGTTCTGGATGAGCTGCAGCTGTCTAATGGTCTTCTTTGGAAGGCCGGTGAGGAGACCATTACAATAGTCCACCCTGCTGGTGATAAAGGCATGAACAAGTTTCTCCAAATCTTGACTGGAAACAAAACATCTAATTCTTGCAATGTTTTTGAGATGATAGTATGCTGATTTAGTTACTGCTTTGACATGACTAATAAAACTAAGGTCTGTCTCCAGAATCACCCAAAGATTTTTTACTTGATTTTTAGTTGTTTGACCCCTAGAGTCAAGGTATGCATTCACCTTGAGAACTTCATCTTTGTTTCCAAATGCAATGACTTCAGTTTTCTCCTTGTTTTACTGAAGAAAGTTCTGGCACATCCAACTGTTAATTTCATCAATGCATTGGCAGAGGGAGTCAATGGGGCTATAGTCATTTGGAGATAAGGCTAGGTAAATCTGGGTATCATCAGCATAGCTGTGATAGAACCAAATTGCTTTTCTCATTATTTGACTTAGTGGGAGCATATACAGGCTAAACAAGAGCGGTGCAAGAATTGAGCCTTGTGGGACTCCGCATGTCATAGACGTCCACTTAGACTTATGCTCTCCTATACTCACATAATAACCTCTCCCTTCTAAGTATGACATGAACCATTTGAGTACCATCCCAGAAAGCCCGACCCAGTATTCCAGTCTCTCTAGAAGTATGTTATGATCGACAGTGTCAAACGCAGCACTAAGATCTAGTCAGATCATCTACAGATACACACAGTCAGATCATCTACAGACACACAGATTGTCTACAGACACACACAGATCATCTAGACACAGTCAGATCATCTACAGACACAGTCAGATTATCTGCAGACACAGTCAGATCATCTATAGACGCAGACAGATCATTTAGAGACACACACAGTCAGATCATCTACAGATACACACATATTGTCTACAGACACACACACAGATCATCTAGACACACAGTCAGATCATCTACAGACACACACAGTCAGATCGTCTACAGACACACACAGTCAGATCGTCTACAGACACACACAGTCAGATCATCTACAGCCACACACAGTCAGATCATCTAGAGACACAGAGTCTGATCATCTACAGACACACACAGTTAGATCGTCTACAGACACACACAGTCAGATCATCTACAGACACAGTCAGATCATTTACAGACACACAGTCAGATCATCTACAGGCACAGTCAGATCATCTACAGACACACACAGTCAGATTGTCTACAGACACAGACACAGTCAGATCATCTACAGACACGCAGTCAGATCGTCTACAGACACACACACAGTCAGATCATCTACAGACACGCATTCAGATCATTTACAGACACGCAGTCAGATCATTTACAGACACACACAGTCAGACCATCAACAGACACAGTCAGATCATCTACAGACACAGAGTCAGATCATCTACAGACACAGTCAGATAATCTACAGACACACACAGTCAGATCGTCTACAGACACACACAGACAGATCATCTAGAGACACACACACACACACAGTCAGATCATCTACAGATACACAAAGATTGTCTACAGACACACACAGTCAGATCATCTAAAGACACACACAGTCAGATCGTCTACAGACACACACAGTCAGATCATCTACAGACAGTCAGATCATCTACAGACACACAGTCAGATTGTCTACAGACACACGCAGTCAGATCATCTACAGCCATACAAAGTCAGATCATCTACAGACACAGAGTCAGATCATCTACAGATACACACAGATTGTCTACAGACACACACAGATCATCTAGACACACAGTCACATCGTCTACAGACACACACACAGTCAGATCATTTACAGACACGCAGTCAGATCATCTACAGCCACACAGTCAGATCATCTACAGACACACACACACTCAGATCGTCTACAGACACAGTCAGATCATCTACAGACACGCAGTCAGATCATTTACAGACACACACAGTCAGATCATCTACAGCCACACAGTCAGATCATCTACAGACACAGTCAGATCATCTACAGACACAGTCAGATCATCTACAGACACACACAGTAAGATCGTCTACAGACACACACAGTCAGATCATCTACAGACACACAGTCAGATCATCTACAGACACACAGTCAGATCATTTACAGACACATTCAGATCATCTACGGATACACACAGTCAGATCATCTACAGACACACACAGATCATCTAGACAGTCAGATTATCTACAGACATAGTCAGATCATCTACAGACACACAGTCAGATCATCTACAGACACAGTCATATCATTTACAGACGCACAGTCAGATCATCTACAGACGCACAGACAGATCATCTAGAGACACACACAGTCAGATCAGCTACAGATACACACAGATTGTCTACAGACACACACCATCTAGTGTCTAGACACAGTCAGATCATCTACAAACACACAGTAAGATCATCTACAGACACACACATCCACATATCCACACACACACACAGCGAATCCATGCGTTTTTGTTAGAAAAATATTAATATTTCAAATGTAATAAACACTTGTCTATCACTTCTGTTGACTGTTGTATGCGGAAGCGTTCCGGCGGATGACGTAGGATGTATGCGTCGCGCGTGCACACCTCTGATATATGCTAGTC
This sequence comes from Schizothorax lantsangensis, assembly GCA_027422415.1. Classification (NCBI taxonomy): domain Eukaryota; kingdom Metazoa; phylum Chordata; class Actinopteri; order Cypriniformes; family Cyprinidae; genus Schizothorax; species Schizothorax lantsangensis. The sequence continues at coordinate 57,291 of JAPDDO010000209.1, forward strand.
TCATGAGTTTGTTAAAGGAAGCAGTTTCCTCACTTAAAGGAAAACCAGTCTCCTTTTGCCTTATATGAAATCCTCAGACAATTTTCTTTACAAATCCTTGTTTTGTGCTTCTAATTCATGACCGTCTTTTTGTTTTGTTCTCTCTCCGCATTCGTCACTAATCACGCAACGCTGATGTCCTACATCATCCACCGGAACTGCTTACACGTATGACAGATAGCGGAAGTGATAGAAAAGTGTTTATTACGTTTGAAATATGGATATTTTTCTTACAAAAATGCATGGATTCGCTACAGGGGGCCTTCATTCACCCCCCGGAGCCGTGTAAGGCACGTTTTATTACGGATGCGCGCACTTTATTTAACGTGTTTTGGACTGTTAAAGAGAAACACAATGATAGAGCTTAGAAGTGCCAGGAGAATTTTTAAAATAACTCAGATTGGATTCGTCTGAGATAAGAAAGTCATATACGCCTAGGATGGCTTGAGGGTGAGTAAAACACAGGCTAATTTTCATTTTTGGGTGAACTATCCCTTTAATAGTAATGAATCTATGAATTACTTCATTGCCAGGTATGTTTACACATACAAGGAATTTGTTTTGGTGACAGAAGCTCCACAGTGCGACAGAATGACAGCGACAGGACAGGACACGGATAATAATACAAAAATAATAATGTACAAATTTACAAAATAGACAATGTGCAAAATAGCACAAACACAATATACAAAATAGGCAATTTAGTATGTACAGGTATGTTAGGTGCAAATTTGAAATGTAATAAGTATGTGTGTTAAATAAATAATTGTATGATAGTGTTGTGTGTTTCATGTTTATTGTTAAGTGTTCAAATGTTCATGAGATGGATTGCCTGAGGGAAGAAACTGTTCCTATGCCTGGCCATTCTGGTGCTCAGAGCTCTGTAGCGTCGACCAGACGGCAACAGTTCAAAGAGGGAGTGTACTGGATGTGAGGGGTCCAGAGTGATTTTGCCAGCACTTTTTCTCACTCTGGATAAGTACAGTTCTTGGAGACTGGGGAGGGTTGTACCAATGATTTCTCAGCAGTCCGGACTACCCTCTGTAGTCTTCTGAGGTCAAATTTGGTAGCTGAGCTGAACCAGACAGTTATTGAAGTGCAGAGGATGGATTCAATGATGGCGGAGTAGAACTGTTTCAGCAGCTCCTGTGGCAGGTTGAATTTCCTCAGCTGGCGAAGGAAGTACAACCTCTGCTGGGCCTTTTTAACAATAGAGTCTATGTGAATGTCCCACTTCTGGTCCTGAGAGATGGTGCTGCCCAGGAATCTGAATGACTCCACTGTTGTTACGGTGCTGTTCGTGATATTGAGTGGGGGGAGAGCAGGGGGTTCCTCCTGAAGTCCACAATCATCTCCACTGTCTTGAGCGTGTTAAGCTCCAGGTTTCAGTCAGGTTTCAGACCCCATCATAGCACAGAAACTGCACTTGTAAAAATTACAAATGACTTGCTTCTTGCCTCAGAACAAGGCTGCATCTCATTGCTAGATTTACTTGATCTCAGCGCTGCGTTCGACACTATAGATCATGAAATACTCGTAGATCAATTACAAAACTATAGGGTATCCAAGGGCAGGCTTTAAGATGGTTTAAATCCTACCTGTCCGATCGCTACCACTTTGTTTATTTAAAAGGGGAATCATCTCAATTATTGGCAGTAAAGTTTGGAGTGCCGCACGGATCTGTCCTAGGCCCTCTGCTCTTTTCAATATACATGTTGCCCCTTGGTAATATTATTAGAAAATATGAGATTAAAGGGGTCATATAATGCTACATGCACTTTTACAAGTTGTTTGAACTGAAATGTGTGTTGGCAGTGTGTGTACACCACCACCCTATAATGATAAAAATCCACCCAGTGTTTTTTTTTTTTATCTACTAAAACCTTACCCCTTTCTCAAATCAAGCCGATCTCTGTGTGACATCACACGGACGAAGGCCGCTCCCACAATAGTTTGATTGACAGTAGCATTTTAGCACAGACTGCACTGGTGTCTCACCTCAGACCCGCCCTGAGTGAGCTGTCATCAGTTGTTTCACCGTCGGAACAGATGTAGACAAGTATGACTCCTAAGCGATTGAGGTGTTTTGTTGTTGGATGTAATAATGAACATAGCAGTAGTCATTTACTCCCTTCATCTGAGCAGCTGAAGAGGATTACATTTGGTTCTGAAGGGAATGCGCCCTCGATCTACCTAAATGCGTCTATGTTCACGCGAATCATTTGTGATCCAGCTTCACCTCCAGAAGAAGTGAGTACAAGGTTTTTTAAATGAATCTTTGCAAATCGCATTTGCTAATAATGTGCTAATTAGCAAGTTTCACGATAAATGCGGCTAAAGTAAACAATCCCTCAGAGAGCAGCTCGGAAGAGAGGGTCAGCAGAGCTCATTAACATTTAAAGGAGAATGACACAATACCGCTTGCTCTGACTGTTTTTGACATGGTAAAAAAGGTGTTTTTTAACACTACCAATGAAAAATTTTAACCAAACTATGTTACAGACTTTTCATTAAGACCCTAAAGAATAATATCAACTTGTGAAAAATATTATTATTATTATAGCATTATATAACCCCTTTAATTTCCATTGTTATGCTGATGATACTCAACTATATATTTCAACAAGACCAGATGAAACGTCTAAATTATTTAAGCTAACAGAGTGTGTTAAAAATGTAAAAGATTGGATGACCAATAATTTTCTCCTATTAAATTTGGATAAGACAGAGATATTACTTATTGGACCAAAAAAACAGTACACAGAATCTCTTGGATTACAATTTGCATCTAGACGACTTGGCTTGACTTGACTTGACTACTGTTGCTTCCTCTACAGTCAAAAATTTGGGTGTTATATTAGACAGCAACTTGTCTTTTTAAAATCATATTTCTCATGTTACAAAAACAACATTTTTTCATCTTAGAAACATTGCCAAGCTACAGAACATGTTACCTGTTTTTGATGCAGAAAAGCTAGTTCATACATTCATGACCTCTAGATTGGACTAATGCAATGCACTGTAGGTGGTTGTCCTGCATCTTCAATAAACAAGCTACAAATAGTCCAAAATGCAGCTGCAGGAGTCCTTACCAGGTCAAGAAAATATGATCATATTACCCCAATTGTACAGTCTCTGCACTGGCTACCTATTAAGTTCCTCATCAGTTACAAAATATTACTACTTACTTATAAGGCCCTTAACCTGTTAACATGCACTAGGACGCCAGCGCACTGAAAGCTCTTTGTTTGCTCTTTGTTTGCACGTCATTGTTTTCAAACAGATAAAATGAAACAGGACAAAATTAATCTTGACAAACTATATATCATTTTGAAGGTCTAAGCCTCAAGCATCGACGACAGATCGCTGTTTTTCGATAGAAAGCTTATAAGGAATGTATTTGCTAAATTTGTGTAAGCAGTACACATCAAAACATGTATAAAAAAAACGCAGTACATACCAGATTCATCCTGATAACGACACTCAAACGTATCCACTGCTGTAAATCCAGGTTTCGTTTGCGAAATAAGGGTCCACGGAACAACATTCCATCGAGCACTTTTAGTCCAAAGAAACAATAAAGTTGTAATTTGGATCGTTATTCATTTGTTTACTTATCATCTCTTCAGGGAGAGTTATTGTTTGTGTCCGTTATGGAACAAATTACGCTCAAAAACAGCATCTTGGTGGTAAAAAAACAGCATGATTTTGTAGCAGGCAATGTCCCAAACAGAATGAGATCATCCAAAAAAAAAAAAAAGTCAAAGATACACGGAAGATTGTTTATTTGAATTCTGGCGCTCCCTCGCGACGGCGCGTGACGCACCTGTCATCTGATGGGGGCATGACTTAGCGAACTTTTTTGCACAAATAATCCTTTTTTTTTTTCTTTTTTTTTTACATTTTTCATATATGTTTGCGTGTTTTGTGGGGAATTGCCTGTATCTGTATGATTAACATCTGTATGGCTGATAATCAGCATGTAATTACTGACTGTTCACAGATATCAGTGTGAATGCAGTCTATATAAAAGGCCATTATAATGTGATTATTGACAATATGGGCGGCCATCTGTATGATTAGCATCTGTATGAATGATCCTCAGCCTATAATTACTGATATATAGGAGCATCTATATGTCAGGAAATCAGAGTATGTACTTAAGTAATTTTTTTTGTATTATTATTGTTTTTTTCATCACTCAAAAATTATTCTTATTGTATTTTTCTAGTGCTCAAATAAATCACTGATACGATGTCTAAGATTCTGTCTACTGTTTTATAATTGAAAAACTGCAGTGGCATGTATAATGACTAAATAGTTTGTAGTAGAACCCTTCAATAATTTGATAAATATTTTTCCTCAAACAGAGGGAGGGGGGGACTAGAAAAATGGCTGCAGGAATCTCAGTTTTCATGGTATCTTCTTCAGATTTGAAATATAAACTCATGAGACATGTGACTTTCAACCCATTACTTTTCTGGATTGCTCCAGGACTGATTTCATGTATTTTTATATGAAATAAAAAATAGTTCAGTGTGGTACAATTTTTATCAAGGCACTTCAGTGTCTATAACTTTTTATATTTTTGAGCATTATCAACTCTGGATAGTAAAGCCCAAAGGGTCTTCTTTCCAAAGACATCAAAATTGTGTGTGTGGCACACTGAAGTCAGGAGCTGTTACCATTTTAAGTTAGTTAGTCATTTTCAGCTGTGATTCCCAATATGGGGGGGCGCTGGTTAACAGGTTAATGGTTTAGCTCCTGCGTACCTAACTAGCCTCCTATCACGCTGTAATCTATCACACTCCGAAGGTCGCAAAAATCTGGACTCTTGATAGTACCTAGGATAGCAAAGTCCACTAAAGGAGGTAGAGCTTTTTCGCATTTGGCTCCCATTTCACTGAAAGTGACATGACATGTGGCCAAGTATGGTTACCCATACTCGGAATTTGTGCTCTGCATTTATCCCATCCTAAGTGCACACACACAGCAGTGAACACACACACACCGTGAACACACACCCGGAGCAGTGGGCAGCCATTTATGCTGCGGCGCCCAGGGAGCAGTTGGGGGAGCAGTCTGTGCCTTGCTCAAGAGCACCTCGGTCGTGGTATTGAAGGTGGAAGAGAGCGCTGTACATTCAGTCCCCCCACCTACAATTCCTGCCGGACCGGAGACTCTCTAACCATTAGGCCACAACTTCCCCGAAAGTGAAAGTGACGTGATGTGGCCAAGTATGGTTAAGCTCTGCATTTAACCCATCCTAAGTGCACACACACAGCAGTGAACACACACACACTATGAACACACAACTGGAGCAGTGGGCAGCAATTTTTGGGCACCTCAGTCGTGGTATTGAAGGTGGAAGAGAGCGCTGTGCATTCACTCCCCCCTACAATTCCTGCCGGACCTGAGACTCGAACTCGCAACCTTTGGGTTACGAGTCAGACTCTAACCATTAGGCCACAACTTCCCATTGCTAAGCACCCCCAAACAAAAGCGAAAGCACCCTCAGATAAAATTATTAATAGTGTATTAATTTTCACCATCAATAAACACACAGACAGATGCACACACATACACAAATTCACAAAATGAATGCATAAACACGATCTTTCAAATAATTATATTATTCATTCAACCCCCAGCAAGGCCAATGGCACCAAGTGACTTAGGTGACGAAGAGCCCTTACAGGTGATGTGCCAAGAAAAATACCCAAGTCGATCATTTAGTGGCAGTGGAAATAATCAGTGGTAGCTCTTGGTTCAAAAATAGAGAGTGGCTAGAATATTTTATAGAACGGGATGCTGCATTTTTTTATGCTTGTCATAAATATGGCTCAGCTGGGACAGATGGCTACAACAATTGGCGCCATGCCCTTGTTCAAACTAAGGGACTAAAAAGGCATGAATCCAGCAAAGAACATATGTCAGCAATGGTACTGTGGAAGGAAAGGCTTGCTAGAGTCAAGTAAGGCACTGAGATTTCATCTCTTGTTAATTCAGCACAGCTTGAAAGGAACTGTGCCTACCTATCAGCAATTGTGGACATAATCCAATTCATAGCTGTGAACCAGTTTCCTTTTTGTGGATCTGTAGATGCAATGGATGAATCCACAAGTGAGGTGAGGAAGGCTGTGGATTGTTTTTAGCTATGATGGACTACACACTTAAAAAGAGTGGAGCTTGCAAAGGAGCTTTCAAAGATTTTCACATCAATCCCTTCCAATGCCACATACACCTCAAATAATATACAGAACGAAATTATTGAAAACATGAGCCAAATAGTTACAGAAGAGATAGTCAGAGATATTGCAGATGAGTGGTACTCATTAAAAGTGGATGGCACCAAAGACCCCACTGGGTGTGAGAACATTTAAATTGTGCTGTGTTATGTGGACAAAACTAACTGTGTGAAAGAGAGACTTATTTCAATGGCTATGACTCAACACTTTAACCCATTTAATCACCATAGTGACCGTAAAAAAGGTTTTAATTTGTAAACCTCTAAAAAACTTACTGACTGATGTTTTAATTCACTTCCTGCAAATATGGAAAAAATAAAGGGACTCAAATATGCGCAGTGTCACATGGCCAGAGCAGTTTACTTCCTGTTTGCACCTTGAGAAGATGATGACTGCCACAAAGCTCCAAAACAAAAGGCTAGTAAAGTATGTTAATATAAATATTTTTGGTACACATTATCTGTAAGGTGTCTAGTATTCACATATTGTCACGAATCCTGTCCATGCATTTCCGTTCACTCGCCACCAGAGGTCACCCGCTCACCACATTGACTCTTGCACTACACAAACTGTTGCACATCACCTTAAAATACAATTCCCATCATCCATTGCACTGACGACACACACAGCTGATTACACTAATCACGCTCACACCTGAGAACTATCACACAATCACTATCACCCAATCACACACTCTTTATAAGCCTTGGACTTTCTCTCTGTCGAGTATTGTATTGCGTTTATCCTAGTGATAGCTACTCTACGGAGCCCATCCAGTGATCTTAGCCTGGCCTTGCCTTGCCTTTTGTGTTTTCCTGTGTTTTGATTCTTGCCCGTGTTTTCCTGGATTTACCCGTAGCCTAGCCCTTTGGACTCTGTTTGCATCTCGTTTGGATTATTGCTGTTTACCTGGATTATCTCTCTTTGCCTTGCCCCTGTTGGATATTGTTTGCCGATCGTCGACCCACACTAGCCCTAAGGATTACTCTGTGTCTTGCCCCTGCCATACCTGTTTTCTGTTTATTGACCCTGCCTGTATTATGACCATGTTTTGGAATAAAGCCTCGCAAATGGATCCTCACGTCTTGGTCACCCCGTTACACATATATTCAGTTTTGTTGAGTGTGGTCATAGAATGAGTAAACATATTGATGGTCTCAATAGTGACCGCTGGGATAACAGTGAACTTAGGTTTACATATAAATCCAATTGCAGTTATTGGTGAAGGTTGCACTAAAATGTTGCAATCACAAAATACCGCACTGAATTAAAAGTTCAAATGTAACAAATAAGTTGCAATATTGATGTAATACTGGTAGCACTGATATAAAAAATTTAGGATATATTTTTCAAAAAAGTAAAAATTTTGAAATACGTTGATGGTTGTATTTTTTCGTATTTTATCTCAATATTCCTGTCGGTGTTGTATAAGGTTTTTTTTATGCATAATAGTAACCCTAGAATGTGATCAAACAGTTTAAAATAGCTGGGCTAAGATATATAATATTTTTTATGACTGCAGAAATATGTTAATTCAGTACACACATTATCCCACCGGACACAATTGTGACGGACCATAAAACACAATTTTTCATACACTTTTCCAAAAAAATTCTAAAAATAATTATTGATTATTTCAAAGGGTTACTAATGACCAGTGTTGGGCACATTACTTTAAAAAAGTAATTAGTTATAGTTACTAGTTACTTCTCACAAATAGTAACTGAGTTACATCATTACAAAAGTAACTAATTACCAGGGAAAGTAACTATTGCGTTACTTTTTTTAAAAAAAAATGTTCAAATGTCAAATAACTTGGATGCCCCCAATATTAAATATGTTAAATTAATGAAATGGACACTAAATAGAATACATTATTATTATAAAACATTGTACATTAATCTACACTATTTATGTTAGTACATAACAGTACGCCACTTAGCATCAGTCAGTCAAGCATTATAATATGATATTATGATAATTTAGCATTATATGATGATAGAACTTTAGTAATTAGAATAACCAAGTATGAATGCATATTTGTCATGTTGACTGAACTTAGGACTGGTGGTGGTGCTTAAGATATTGTTTGTAATTTAGTGTTTCTATAAAAAAAAGGGGGGAAAAATTGATAAGATAACAAAACTACTATGAATTCTACTACTAATAACAACATAAAACGCACTAAGGATTAATGAGCTGCTGGGTTCATGAATATTAATCACGTAGTCTGCGTTCGCTCGAATTGATTTGCTGAAATCAAAACAGGGACGATAATTAGGTGAGCGCCAGCCAATGAGATTGTCGTTTGCGCATTAGTTCCGCCCACTACCAGGGAACCCGGCAGTTCTTAAAAGCTGAAGAATTCCAAAGGAACTGTGTTATTTTGACAGGAAAATACAACAAAGAATATCGTTTACATGTAGCGCATCAATTCTGCATGCTATGAAAGACTCTCTTGCTCTGTATCTTTCTTTGCGCGTTTGAGACAAAGCGATGGCGAGACGTGCGCCTTCACACTAGAGTTTACGGTAAGTCAAATATAGCCACACTGTGCATCCAGTCAAATGAACTGAAAAATAAAATTGTAATAATATTATAATAAACTATAGTAACGCGCATTTTATTGTCAGTAACGGTAACGGCGTTGTAACGGGGGAAACAGTAATTAGTTTGATTACTCGTTACTGAAAAAAATAACACCGTTAGTAATGCCGTTTATTTATTATGCCGTTATTCCCATCACTGCTAATGACACATCATTTGGATATTTTCATGTCTGGGAAAAATGTGGGATTAAACAGGTTAATGCTATGTCTCTGACCAAGTTGATCTTATCACAACTTAAAGATCATGGATTGAGCACTGACAAAATTCTAAGCCAGTGCTATGATGGCGCAAGTGTCATGTCAGGAACACAAGGCAGGGTACAGAAAGTCTTGCAAGAGGAATTACATAGAGAAGTGCCATATGTGCACTGTTTCAACCATCAGCTCCACCTGGTTACAGCGCATGCCATGTCTTCTGAAAATGCACTGGCAAACTTTTTCGATGTATGCAGCTCTCTTTACAAGAACTTCAGAAAACCTACAGTGGCTGCACTATACACTGGACAGAAGTTGAAATGGTTGCTAGAACAGCGTTGGACTGGACACCTGGCGACAGTCACTGTCATCATGATGTCTTTTAACAGCATTCCCTCCCTCCTCCAGCAGATGGAAGGCAACCAATCCAGCAGCACAGAAGTGAGGCTTGAAGCCATAGGACAACTGATGGCCATCACCCAGCCCAGTTTCCTCTATATAGCTTGTATAACATAAAGTGTTGAGTTGGCTGGATCCCCCTAATACTTTTCTCCAAGCACACACCACCAGCTTATACACTGGTGTCAGTGTGGTCCAGAGTGCACTCAAGTGTGTGGAGGAACTGAGACGTGAGAGTCAGTTTGACATACTTTGGGAGAAATTTACCAAACAGAGAGAGAGAATGCTGAACCCTCCACAGTCCCTGCACAGAAATGACGCAGAGAAGTGAGTGCACAATGGAAGGACTATGTGGTGGATACATTTGGTCAAAACAGATTGGAAGGAGAAAAGACAAAGTAAAAGACTATATTTTAGTATCCTGGATGCAGTAGTTGGAAAAATGTCCACCAGATTTATTGAGAGAAATGGCAAATTTATACAAGCCCTGAGTGCTTTACATCCAAGGAGTAAACATTTTCTGGATGGAGACAAAGTGAAACCACTGTTGGACTTAACAGGGATGGAGTCAAATTTTCTGTGGCACAGCAGTTTTTGAAAGATGAAATTGCCAAATCAGATGAAAACGTCTCGGTTACGTATGTAACCCTCGTTCACCGAAGGAGGGAATGGAGACGTCACGTCGGATGACCGATGAAATTGGGATCCCTACCAAAGCGCCACAGGAGCTGCCCCTTCCAGTGCCCTGTGTAGGCCTCCTGATCCTTCCTATACAGCAGACGATAGGACCGGGCTCTACACAGAGAAGGTCAACTACTGTTGTTCCTTGAGCAACCCAAGCAGTAGGACTTGGATAACACTGGGAAGCATGCCCTTCTGCTTGGAAGAGGCACACTGCAGAGTCACTTCCTCCCAGAGGGGGTTAAGTGACATTTAGACATGTGAAGTAACCCCGTAGGGCCCTATTGCACATGGAAGTCTCTGAGATGGCTTAGGCTGCATCATTAGAGATGGCAGAATGTGGTCTGCCAGGGAAAACACGGTTCTAATGAGCATACCGTGGAATACACATATGGGATCCTAGCAGGGTCTCTCATATGGGCACTAGCCTCACACCAGATTTCAAGAATTCATTGACTGAAAGGCCTGGCGCCGGAGGCTCCGCCACGTCCGGACACCAGAGTGCTGGAGGACTCGACAGGGTTTGCCTGGTTAAGGAACTCTCTGGAGAATTAGATGTAAGAACGCCGCAAGCCGACTCTGAGCCGGGCCTCTCAGTGCCACTACCCGTTTGAGGTGAGAACACAGGAGGAAACCGGTTCGACACGTAGGCTATAAAACCTAGCGAACGTGTTGGGAGTCGCCCAACCCGCAGCTCTACAGATGTCTGCTAGCGAGGCACCACCAGCCAGTGCCCAGGACGATGCGGCACCCTTAGTGAAGTGAGCGCGCAACTAGAGTGGGCAGGGCACACCTTGTGCTTCATAGGCCAAGGTGATGGCATCCACTATCCAGTGGGCCATCCTCTGCTTGGAGACAGCCTTCCCCTTCTGCTGTCCTCTGTAACAGACAAAGAGCTGTTCTAAGGTCCTGAAGCTCTAAGTTCTATCCACGTACTGTCGCAGTGCGCGTACAGGACAGAGCAAAGCTAGGGCTGGGTCTGCCTCCTCCAGGGGCAGCGCTTGCAGGTTCACTACCTGGTCCCTGAAAGGAGTGGTAGGAACCTTGGGCACATAGCCAGGCAAAGACTGTACCATCTGCGACAGCTGAGGAAATTCAGGGTCTCACCAACAATACTGAAAACTTTCTATGCAGGGACCATAGAAAGTGTATTGACTCAGTGCATCTCAGTGTAGTATGGAAACAGCTCCAGCCAAGATTGCAAGGCCCTGCAGAGAGTTGTGCGCTTAGCTGAGCGTATCTCTGGGTCGGCTCTCCCCTCTATGCAGGACATCTACCTCAAACGCTGCAGAGGCAGAGCTGTCAAAATCATCAAGGACTCAAATCACCCTGGAAACTGTCTCTTCACTATGCTGCCATCTGGTAAGCGCTTCCGCAGCCTGATGGCAAAAACCGAGAGACTTAGGAGGAGTTTCTTCCCCAAGGCCATCAGGCTCCTGAACTCAAACTCAGCCTCTTAACATCATCTGACTTACTTCAAATCACTAATCACACACTCATTACTCTCTACCTCATAACTGTCAGTGTCATTTGCTCATTTGCACATTTGCACACTTGCACACTTGCACACAACACTTTCTGTGTCTTGTAACATATCTTATCTTATTTTTATATTTATTTTATTTTTTGTGATTGGCTGCTTCACGTCAACCATGTACAACCTGTTTGCACATTCCTCTCTGTACAGTCATGCTTATCTTAATATTTAATTCTACAGCTTACTGTCATGCACATTCTTTTATATTTTATATTTTATTCTTTATATCTTATTTTTTATTCATTTTATCTTATGTATACTTCCCTTGTGTTGTTTTTTCAATATTTGCACTGTCCATGGAGCGGACCCGACTCTCATTTCACTGCTGGTTATACAATCTCTGTATAGTCGTGTATGTGACAAATAAAACTTGAAACTTGAAATAGCCGGGCCGGGGCCTCAGTGTTGCACTGGAGTCAGCCGGCCCAAACTCAAGGCACGACTCGTCGACCGAAAATGCCTGCAGGTCCCCCACCCTCTTGATCGAGGCCAACGCAGTCAGGAGTAGGTTTTTCAAAGAAACTTCAACTCGACTGACTGCAACGGCTCAAAGTTTTTTTTTTTCTCTTAGCACCAATGCCAAATCCCAAGAGGGTAGGGAGGGAGGCCTAGGAGGATTTAACCGCCTGGCCCCACTAAGAAACCTGACAACCAGATCATGCTTCCCCACCGATCTCCCCTCTATGGGGTCGTGGTGGGCGGAAATAGTCATCCGACATGACTCGGAGTGACCGACTGAAAGGGAACTGTACAACTGCTGGCATTGTGCAAAGATACAATAATGCTTTATCAGCAGTGGTGGTCAGTAAAGAAGTAGCTTTACTTCGTTACTGTACTTAAGTAAATTTTTCAAGTATCTGTACTTTACTGGAGTAGTTTTGTTTTGAGTAACTTTTACTTTTACTTCACTACATTCCAAAGCATAAGATCGTACTTTTTACTTCACTACATTTCATAAAACATATCGTTACTCCTTATAATACATCACGTGCTCCGAGACGCAGAAGCGGTGTCCGATTCATGAACAAACTGATTCTTTTCAATGAACCTGTTAAATCTGTTTGCAAATCGCAACAAACGATTCATTCACGAATTGGAATGATCCGACTGCAGCTGTTCTCGAGTCGACAACTCACTGATTCAAATGATCCGTTTAGAGCGAGTCTTCAGTGAACTGAACTCACAAGTAAGAACTGGGAGATTTTGAACTGATGCTGCGAAAAGTAAGTTACTAATGTCGAATTTTAGGATTAATTATTGTAACTGAAAATCATATTTAGGTCAAAACTGTCAGTTGTTTGTGAACTAAATTTGCTGTAAAGGGTGATCTATTTAAGCCCTCTGAAATGCTTGAATGCAGAAAGATCAATGTCAGTGTCTCTATGTTTTAGGTAAAAAAAACGAAACATTAAAATAACACAGATTAAATAAAATAACTCATGCACGTTCATATTCCCTGCTGCTGTAACGTTAGCAGTTTTATTAAAATGCTACGCATTTAGCCCTATGTGATGTCTGTTTTTACATTTACATTTACATTTACATTTATGCATTTAGCAGACGCTTTTATCCAAAGCAACTTACAGTGCATTCAGGATATACATTTTTTTTTATCAGTATGTTTTTATATAGTTTATCAACAATATACATTTTTATATTGTTTAGATCAACTAGCCGAGTAGACAGATATGAATGTTTATTCATAACCATGCTGAAAATAAGTAAATATTGTTAGCTGATGCTAACTTTCTAGCTAACAAGCTTGCTGGTGCTAAGTTGAGGAAATTTTTAGATATAAAGTCCAAATATTTTTATTCAACCACCTTGATAGATTACATCTGAGGCAAAAAGAAAGGATGTGATGTTCAGAACATGGTAACTACAGTAATTATCAAAGTGGGAAGTGATGCCCTCTGGAGGCATTTGGCCAGGGGTGTTTTTACACCACAGACAGGGTTAGAGAAGAAAAAAATCATTATGAAAATACAGTATAATAATATTTTCCTTAAAATGTTCTTCCTAACTTCAGGCCTTATTCTCATGGCATATATAACTGTGACGTTCTACAAAACAATACGTTTTAAAACACTTTTTTCTTACTGGTGAAAATTAGATGGTCAAATCTGTTTTTTTCTCAGGCACATCGCAATGTAAGCTTCACAGTGAACATTGCTACATCACTCTCGTCAACATAGTCCATATCAACAACAAAATATATATCTTGACTCCATATAGTGGTTATTTTGAGCAGTAGGATTATAAAAATATGCGCTAATATAAAATTTAGTCTATATAAAATTGCTAAATAAATCTATCTATCAGTACTTTTTTACTTAAGTACATAACAAAATTGAGTACTTTTGTACTTTCACTCGAGTAAAATTGAAAAAGCAGTACTTTTACTGGAGTAATATTTTATAATACGTATCTGTACTTTTACTCAAGTACTTGATTTGTGTACTTCGTCCACCACTGTTTATCAGCCATGCCTACTGTGTTGCAAACACTGCAGCTTGGATTAACATTTGGAGCATCAACTGCTACATGTGAGAGTTCATTTTCAACACTAAAGAATGTGTTCAGTGATCACAGGAGGAGTATGCTTCACAAAAGAAAAGCAAATCTGATTCAGCTTGCAGTAGAGCGGGACCTCACATGCAAGTTCACTGGAGAATGGAAGGAGAAACTATTGAGAAGATTCAGCACTGCATCTAGGAGACTACAGCTGTTCTGAATGAGGGTAAGAAAGCTTTTTGTTGTTGGCATACAGTATGAACAAATGTTAATTGTTCTATAATTTTAAATTGAAGTGCCATCAATATTTTGTATGTGTGTAGTAAGTAACATTTTATACTATTTCTTGGAGAATGACTAGTTTATTTAAAATCATACCTGATTCTCCACCCCTCCTAAATTAGGTACGTTAAGGTGCTGTGTCCCCTAGTCCATGATCCAATTGACAGCTATACTTTACATCCTTTCTACATAACTCATTCTTCTCAACTTCTCCATAAACTGTACATATTTCAATGTCTCCTCCATTTAAATTTCCTGCTATAAAAAAACAAGCAAGCTTTTGACTCTCCTTCATACTTTAGCATGGTAATTATAACAACTATTAGTTATAAAAGTTATAACACCAAACGGACTTAAACGGAGAAATATGTCTTCATTTTCTAATATTATTGTACAATTCCATACCTTTATACTCTGTTATACCAAGTCAGTGGCAAGTTTGCACACTGTATGATATTTATTGAGTTTTCACCCTGTATAATATTTATGAAATGCTGTTTCAGAATTTTATGATTTTATGAAATTCATTCATTCTTCATACTGTGTGGTTAGTTTGCAGAAATGACAGAAATTAACTTTTCCAGTAAGTTTAAATTGAATTTTTTCAATTTAAATTTTAAATTTAAGATTTTTATGGGCATTTTTATCTTTATAAGGGTAATATTTCCAACCTAATTAAATGTTTGCATCATCAACTAAATCTATCATGGCAAGAAGACAGAAGCTGCATCTGAAGTGTCATTTAGATGCATTTATACAGATTGTTTAATGCAATTCAGATTTGACAAAAATGCATTTAACCTGCAGTTACAAATGCATGTTTTTTATGTTTCATATTTTTGATATTTTACAAACAAAACATTGAATACTGATATGAAATTATTTTTAAAAATGAAAAGATACTTTAAATAGGAAAACCATCACTAGGTGGCAGCAAGCCACTATTAATGAGTGATTCATAGAGTCATGAATTTAACTGATTCGTTCAAAAGGGCTGATTTATTCAGAAAAGATTCACCGCAGTGTGTTGCTTAGAGAGGCAAAGCAGTTCTGCTGTGGCTTTGTTTGGAATGATTTTCGTTGGCGAAATAGAACAAAGAAGGCAGTAGCCAATTGTGTCTGTAAGTTACTTAATATTAACTTCTTGTTTATTCCAATGCAGTATAAAATCATCATTACATTTGCGGTCATGCTGATATTTGGGGGAAAAAAACAGCACTCTTTGTATGATATTGCTAAACTATATGGTATATAAAATAAAAAACTTCACACGGGCATTTTTACCCCCATATCTTGCTATCATGCGGTAAAATGTGCAGTCTAAATGCGCATACAGTAGTCTAACCTATCACAGGGTGTGTGGCTTTTTTTTTTTTTTGGGTTTTTGCAAAGTGATGGACATACTCTATTATGTTAGATCGCACATCGTTGAAATTAAGCCCTATTTGGTGGTACTATTTTCATACAGTTGAAGATTAGGATTAATATTATTTGTGAGCATCTCACAATTTTAAGAAGCACCCTCAGTGATTTAGTTCTGGAACCGGGCCTAGGTTTGGAACAACATGAGTAATTAATGACAGAATTTTCATTTTTGGGTGAACTATACCTTTAATAGTGTTCACCATCTGTTTGATTACATGAAATTTGTAACTAACTGCATGATTCTTTCTGTACATTTCTGTCATAGTCACCACTAATAACTTACTCTTAAATATAACGTAGAAACTTTTCTGTAAAGCTGCTTTACAATGATTTGTATTGTGAAAAGCGCTATACAAATAAACTTGGATTGAATTGAATACAGACACATCATCTACAGACACACACACACAAACAGATCATCTACAGACACAAACATCATCTAAAGACACACACAGTCAGATCATCTAGAGACACACACATACAGATCATCTACAGACACACACAGACATATCATCTACAGACACGCACAGACATATCATCTACAGACATGCACAGTCAGGTAATCTACAGACACACAGTCAGGTCATCTACAGTTAAAGACAACTAACAAATCACAGGTTCTTGATTTTATTGCATTTTACAAAACATCCCAACTTTTCTGGAATTGGGGTTGTACTTTGAAGTATTTGTAAGCAAACTTTGAAATATTGTCACAGAATTTATGCAATATAGTAAACGAGGGTTTATATTTCTTCCATTTGCAAGTGTAAATGTGGTTTACCATTTTGGGGGGGGGTTTAAAACCAAGGGATAAATATTGTTATTTTTCACTGAAAGCTAATTGAAAACATCCATACACATTACAGCAGTAAAGGGGTGTTCAAGAGTTCCAGGAGCAGAAGAACATATTAAAATCTTTTGCTTTCTTTTTTACTACTTAGAGCTGAAAATGACTAAGTTAAAATTGTAACAGTTCCTGACTTCAGTGTGCCACACACACAATTTTGGTGTCTTTGGAAAGAAAACCCTTTGGGCTTTAGTATCCATCATCCAGAGTTGAAAATGCACAAAAAAATAAAAAGTTATAGACACTGAAGTGCCTTGAAAAGAAATTGTACCACACTGATTTTTTTATTTCATATACAAATACATGAAATCAGTCCTGGAGAAAAGTAATGGGTTGAAAGTCACGTCTAATGAGTTTATATTTCAAATATGAAGAAGATACCATGAAAAATGAGATTCCTGCAACCATTTTGTCTGAGATTTTTGTAGTCCCCCCCCCCCTCCCGTTTGAGGAAAAATATTTACCAAATGTATTGAAGAGTTCTACAAGCTATTTATTCATTATACAAACTCCTGCATAGTTTTTTCAATTATAAAACAGTAGACAGAATCTTAGACATCGTATAAGTGATTTATTTGAGCACTAGAAAAATACAATAAGAATAATTTTTGAGTGATGAAAAAAAAAAAAAAAACCTTTGAATGTCAAGTACCCTACATACTCTGATTTCCTGACATACAGATAACTGCTCATACAGTCAGTAATCACATGCTGACGATCATTCATACAGATGGTAATCATACAGATGGCCGCCCATATAGTCAATAATCACATTATAATGGCCTTTTATATAGACTGCATTCACCATGATAGCCGTCAACAGTCAGCAATTACACACTGATTATCAGCCATACAGATGGTAATCATACAGACACAGTCACATTCCCCACAAAACACATATGAAAAATGTTAAAAAAAAAGAAAAAAGAAGGTATATTTGGCAAAAAAAACGATCGCTAAGTTACGCCCCCATCAGATGACAGGTGCGTCACAGCGTGCGTCACGCGCCGTCACGAGGGAGCGCCAGAATTCAAATAAATATTCTTTTGCGTATCTTTAACTTTTTTTTTTTTTGGATGATCTCATTCTGTCTGTGAGGCTGTATGCTACAAAACTGTGATGTTTTTTACCACCAAGACGCTGTTTTTGAGTGTAATTTATTCCATAACGGACACAAACAATAACTCTCCCTGAAGAAATGAAACGTAAACAAAGGAATAACGATCCAAATTACAATGTTATTGTTTCTTTGGACTAAAAGTTCTTGATGGAATGTTGTTCCGTGGACCCTTACCTCTCTAACTAAACTGGGATTTACAGCAGTGGATACGTTTGTGTCTGATTATCAGGATGAATCTGATACAGTATGTACTGCATTTTTTTATACATGTTTTGATGTGTACTGCTTACACAAATTTAGCAAATACATTCCTTATAAGCTTTCTATCGAAAAACAGCGATCTTTCGTCGATGCTTCAGGCTTAGACCTTCAGAATGATATATAGTTTGTCAAGATTAACTTTGTCCCGTTTCATTTATTCTGTTCACAAACAATGACATGTTCAAACAAAGAGCGTTCAGTGCGCCGGCGTCCTGGTGCAGGCTAACAGGTTAAATGCCCCTGTGGATATATTCTAAAGGTATATCAGATCTCAACATCATTGAAACTCTAGTAATGAAAATCACCAACATCCTTAAAAACTAAGCTTAAATTAATCTTATTACACTTGTTTTCAAATATTTCACTGTAAAAAAAGTACTTCACTGTCTTATTTGATCAATTCAATGGATCCTTAAATTAACTTAATTTCTTAAAAATCATAATGACCCCACACATTTGAATGGTACTGTAAAAATAACAGTCCTCATTATAAACACAAAATAATAATCAACTATAATGTTCAGTGAAGACAATTAGACTGTTTTATTTGATGGGGGTGTTGAGGGACCTGGAGAATGGGTAGGGGGGCGCTGGCACAAAAAAAGGTTGAGAACCACTGATCTACAGACACACAGACAGATCATCTAGAGACACACAGATCATCTACAGACACACACACACACACACACACACACACAGTCAGATAATCTACAGACACAAAGACAGATCATCTACAGACACAGTCAGATCATCTGCAGACACACACAGTCAGATCATCTGCAGACACACACAGTCAGATCATCTACAGAGACACACTGTCAGAGCATCTACAGACACACACAGACAGATCATCTACAGACACACACTGTCAGATAATCTACAGACACAGAAAGTCAGATCATCTACAGACTCACACTGTCAGATCATCTACAGACATACACAGTCAGATCATCTATAGACACACACACACAGATCATCTACAGACACACACTGTCAGATCATCTACACAGTCAGATAATCTACAGACACAGATCATCTAAAGACACACACAGTCAGATCATCTACAGACACACACAGTCAGATCATCTACAGACACACAGTCAGATCATCTAGAGACACACACACAGTCAGATCATCTACAGACACACACAGTCAGATCATCTACAGACGCACATCAGCATTATGTTTGTAATACCTCAGTGTCTGCAGCTGACAGTTTGGACTCTTCAGTCCATTAGAGAGCAGCTTCAATCCTGAATCCTTCAGGTCATTATTACTCAGATCCAGCTCTCTCAGGACACAGTTTGAGGACTGAAGAGCTGATGACAAACTCACACAACACTGAACAGTAAGATTACAGCCAGCAAGACTGAAGGAGGGTAAAACAGTGAGTTTTATGAGTAACTAGGCTGGTAACACACAGTGCACCACAGTTGAAAATAACATACAAATGCATGTCCTACAAGTTCCTGGAGTACCCCAGCACATTTTGCACATTTTGTCTCCTTAATAATACTCACCCGTTTCAAGTCATCAGATCATAAACAACAGGTTATAGACTTAGTGCATACAAATGTGTGCAATATATACAGGTGCATCTTTAAAAAATTAGAATAACGTGAAAAAGTTCTTTTTTTTGTAACTTATTTCAAAAAGTGAAACTTTCATATATTCTAGATTCATTACATGTAAAGTAAAACATTTCAAAATGTTTTTTGTTTTAATTTTGATGATTAGAGCTTACAGCTCATTAAAGTCAAAAATCCAGTATCTCAAAATATTAGAATATTTACATTTGAGTTTCATTAAATGATCATCCCTACAGTATAAATTCCGGGTATCTCTTGTTCTTTGAAACAACAATAATGGGGAAGACTCCTAACTTGGCAATGGTCCAGAAGACAATCATTGACACTAGGGGTGACCCCGAATCGTTGAAAATTCGATGCTTCGATAGGAGGAGCCTGATTCGACTCCCAATCTCACAGTCGAATATTCGCTGAGGTGTTATGATCATGCCATTTTGGCTATATGGCGGTGCTCAAATGTCTGATTTCACATACCGGTTTTCTCCCAAAGTTAACATACAGCCTGTTAAGCCTGTTACTTTCCATAATATGTGACCGACAGAGGAGCATCTTTGCGGCATGGATTTAAAACTTTAACAAGACTCAAACTGACAAAGGCAGAGTGAAAGACTGGATTTTTTCCGATCAGGTAGGGTACAAGTGATTTCAAAACATTTCAGCCGGTTGTATATATTGTGTATATATTATTTATCTCGTATAAGATGCATTTGGTTGAGTTGCGCTGCAGTAAAGCGCTTCATTGTAGTACAACAGTGATTATCTCTTCAGCACGCAGTGCGAGCAGGACAAACAACAATGCAGAATATTAATAACTATGACTGGGACTGCCATATACATTACATTATAATGAGTTACATAACATCATCACACATTATTGTGTGAAGAACCCGTCCACAAAAGGAGTTCATTCAGAGCCGCGCAGACACGTTCAGGTGCATTTGGGGCATTTTGTGCAGATAGCCTATAAGTCGTAATATTAACCTTATGTTGTATAAATAACGAAGCGTATTCTATATGAGATAAATAAGTTAAATCCAATTGATTAAAAACCTGCTATCAAATGCTTCATTCTACTGGTCATCCTCAGCGCGCGCAGCTCAAAACAGAAATGCAGAACATTAATAACTACTGTCATATACATAACGTTATAATGAGAGCACTAATTGTAAAAAAAAAAAGGTGAATTCTTAGGGTTTCGCTGACGTTTAATGTTAACTATCTTTTATTCAAAACATAAAACATTATTTTTGTATCTGCGAGGCGTCTGTTACACATTTTCCCTGTGTGTTAACATCAGCAATAGATAGTAGCGTGTGAAAGCTTGTTTTATTAGCAATAACTTGGTTTGAATGAAATGTTGATTTTAAGTATCATATGCATGATTACAACACTTTATAGAAATCTGCTAGGATATTTGTTTTCATGTGGTAAATTGAGTAGCATGTGATTCATGCACGGACAAGGAACCGTGGGGGGCGTGGTTAAAGCCCTGCAACAACAATTTGATTGGAAGACCACCTAGTGGGATGGACAAAATCAGCCTGCTTAAAACTGAACACAAAGCCTTCGTGGCTTGCTGCTTGCTCTCTCAATCTTTGGCTCTTCCACCTTATTGATTGCGCTACAAAGTGCTCACAGCCGTAACATCAGACTAGCAGACTCCAGAACTCAACCACTTCGTCAAACTTCATGACGTGCAGAGATCTTCAAAAGCCTAAAGCCACGCAAAGAAACTCTAAGTGTTGTTGACAGGGGAAGTGTTGTTGGTGCTGTCTTCCTTGATTTTAAAAAGGCTTTTGACACCGTTAATCATAATGTTCTTTTGTCTAAATTATCAAGGTTTAATTTTTCTACTAATACATTAAGATGGATGGAGTCATTCTTAAGTTTAAGAAAACAATGTACAAGAATTAATGATGCATGCTCACCATTTCTTGATTGTAATATTGGAGTCCCACAGGGGTCGGTTCTTGGACCAATTTTGTTCAGCTTATACATTAATGATCTGCCTACAGTTTGTCCAGAGGTCCAGGTTCAGATGTATGCAGATGATACAGTTGTTTATACTTATGCTAAGACAAAAGAACAAGCTGCTATCAAACTTACTGCTGCATTGAACAAAGTCTCAGATTGGCTATGTCATTCTTGCCTCTCTCTTAATATGAGTAAAACTGTGGGAATGTATTTTTCGATCAATAAAGCTGATGAGCTTTGTCCAGATATTTTAGTTAAAGGAGAGGTAATAAATATTGTTGAGCATTTTAAATATTTGGCTATGATTATGGATTCTAACTTAAATTTTAAAAAACATTAAAAAGGTCTCTAAAAGTACTAGAGCAAGTTTGATGATCTTCAGAAATATTAGGCACCAATTACCTGTGGCTGCTGTTAAACTCTTTATGCATACAATGATCCTCCCTCATTTATCTTACTGTGCTACAAGTTGGTCCCATACAAGTATAACTACATTAAAACTAGTGCTGTCAATCGATTTAAAAATTTAATCGCGTTAATCACAGTCATGGACTGTGATTAATCATGATTAATCACAAATTTAAAATACTAGGATTTACCTGTAAATGTGTTGAAATAAACGATTGCATGTCAAACTAGTTTAAGGAAACAGAACCTTTCACACTTCCGCCAGATATGAGACATAATCCTTATTATTCTTTTATCATTTTTCTTTTGTTTTCTATTCAGCCATTATCAGTCTTTATTCATTAACTTTATTGTCCCCCAAGAGGGAAATTCTTTTCCACAGCACTGCACTTATTTGACACACACAATATAACAAACATAGTACAATTATATTATAATTAAAAAAAAAAAAAAAAAAAAAAAAACTGCTTTATACTGGCAATTAAACGTTTACCAAGCCACATCACTTCCATCTCAATAAACATTTACCCAACTATTATCAAAAGTATTTCTAAATAAATACAACAAAACATTTTCTTGCGACCTTACGTGAAGTATTATGACAAAATGTATTATGAAGAAGAATTGGACCGCAGGTGCATTAGAGCTAAAATTAGCATCGTGCTTCATAAGACAATTTATGAGATTAATAGTACACTTTTACTCAGAACTCACTTCAAACCACCATCGAGTGTTTGTAATAATTTCCTTTTGCGATCACATGTGGAATTTGGTCGTTTACTGTTGTTAAAATATGCTATTTATAGCCTTTTATATCGCTGCAAAAATGAGCATTTCAGATGTAAGTTACACATTCATCTCAAGAAAATCACATAGAAACCATATCCTATCGTAATCGTGTATTTATTATCTTATATAATCTATAGTGGCTGTTGTCATGTTTATTTCTGCTGTGTTGTATGCTGTGGCTGAAACTCACGTTGTTTGTGATATTACAACCGTCTCTCCGTTCTTAAGTTGCCAGGCATACATAATATGATACACATTAGTAAAAGGATCTATTTTAATTTTTATTTGTCTATATACATTTTGGGCGGCCGCGGTAGATTATAAAAGTAGCCCAAAAACCCGCATCCATCGGCTCTGTAATTTTTCCCGTGACTGTATTTTCGAAATAGCCCACGGCCACTTGTGCCACAGCCGCTACCCTGGCAACACTGTTCGCTGTATCCTCATCACACACTGATAGATAACCTTCCGCGCCGCGATGATGGGAAGAAGTTGGGGTCAAACCTTATCAAACGATTAATTTGCGTTAAAAAAATATTAACGCGTTAAAATTTTTAGATTAATCACATGCGTTAACGCGTTAACGTTGACACCCCTAGTTAAAACCATTATATACTTTCTATAAACAAGCTGTGAAAATTTTTGCTAAAAAGCCAAGGAGTTATTTTCACTGCAATATTATTAAAAATGATAAATTATTGACGTTTGATAATTTTTTTTTTTTTTTGCTGATGTGTGTTTGATGTACAAATTATTTCATGATCTTGCACCACCACCTCTTAAACAATGTGTGACTTTCTGTAAGGACAATATCAGGCAGACTAGGTCATCAGTTAGAGGTGACTGTTCAACTAAATTTAAGAAAACTGTTTTTGGACAATCAGCTTTTTCAGTTAGAGCAGCAGAAAGATGGAATTTAATACCTGTTTATATTAGAGAGTGTGCAACATTTAGTATTTTTAAAACTAAGCTTAAAGTATGGCTTAAGGAAAATCAAATATGTGATCATTGACTTGATTTTTTAATGGAGTATGATGTGATATTTTATGTGTTGTATGTATTGTATTGTTTTTGATTGAACTTGGTAATTTTTAACAACATCCTGCCCAGGGACTGCAGATGCAAATTAGCTTTATAGCTAACTCTGGCACAACAGTTTTGTTGTGCATTGTCCCTGTATAAATAAATTAAATAAACTAAACTAAACTAAACTAAGAACTTCAAGTGCGCCACCAGCCGTAACCCAGGCAACCGACTTCAAAGCTCCGGCGTCACAAGGAAACCAACCAACTGATGGAGGGCTTTCCCAAACATCACCCAATGACCGTGCAGCAGCCAATCAGAAGCGCCGTGGTTCCCTCAACCAGGAAAGGAAAACCAGCCAAAGGATCAGCTGTCAACTTGAACACAAGTAACCAACAAATCACCATCTCTTGCTGAACTGGGCGAATTGATCTTTAAACAGTAACGATAAGCTAAGAATCTCTGCTTATGATTTCTCTCAGGTTGAGTTTAACGAACTAGCAAACGAGTGCTAGACTTTTAGGACTTTCTTCAAATCGCAATAACTAATTTCCTGAACCGTGTGTATGTGTGTGTGTGTGTTTTAGTTTAGTTTACTGTGCCATAGAATAGCGAATAAACTTTTGTTTCATTTTAAAGAGCAGTCTTTGTGTTTTGTGCTTAATCGGTTACTGCCTTGCGCTGTCGATCCTTTGTTACCTTTGCTCAAAGTAGGGATGGGCGATTTAGCAAAAAAATAGAATCTCGATTTTTTTCTGAACGTTTGACTGATTCTTGATTTTTTTTTAAGATTTTTAACTTGTCAACTTAAAAATGTAACTACAACATGATTCAAGTAACTTTTTCTTTATTAACCCTCTAGTTAAAGAAAATTATATTCAAAGTGCAGCACACATGAAGTTGTCAACATGATGTAAATGTTAAACAAATCACTTGTTAAATATCTCTGCTTAAAATATGCATGAACTACAACTACATCCTGTACAAACGTGTCTTATACATGTTATATGTTCAGAAATAATAGGCTACAAGGAAATACTTAAAAAAAATTCTCAACAGTCAATGTAGCCTAATTCAAATTCAAAATGACTGACTGTATACATAGAATCCAAAAATTGTACGTTTGTAAACTGCACACATCTGTACATCCATTAATTTAAACAGTTACATTTCTCTATATTTCTACTTCTGTATAATGCATTATTTAATTTTTTGTTTTTCTTATATAAGTGTTATACTCCATCTCTACTGTGTAATTCCTATGTCTGCTGCACTAGTTTGCACTATGTCCACACCAGTGGCGTAGCCACGAGGGGGCCTGGGGGGCCTAGGGCCCCTCATTTACATGTCCCTCAGATTTCTGATGGCTTAAAAAAAAGCCATCAGAAAAAACCTTTTAACCTTAAAAAACCTTTTAAGCTTTTATCACACTTCCGCGTTTGAAAAGCGGAAGATTCAAATAGTAGCGCTGGACCGTTCACATGTCTTCTAAAGACACCAATCTCAGTTTACAACAACTAATTGAGTATTATCAAACGATATCCCGATGCGTATTTCGTGACTTAAACAGGAGCGCGCGAGGCATACTGTATGCGTATAGGCAATTCTTCACTGTCTGATCACCTTATTTCATTACAGAACTGCGAGAAAACTATACAAGCAACATATCACATTAAAAAGCATTAGAATTAGCCAAATCTTAAAACATTATTTACGACTGAAGTCTGTATAGAAGGATTAAATTAAATGTTTAGGGCACACTTGTTGTATTAAATATAATGCTCACATTTTTCATGCGCTGACTTTATGATTTAAATAAAGAAATATTTACAGCCCATAGACGATAGTTAAAAATAAGTTTGATCATCTTAATCGAGTTATAGCCTATTCTCCGTGATTGCGTGCAACAATTGAATGTCATTATACTGTGAACAAGAACGGGAGGTTAATCACAATAAATATAATGAAAAAATAAACAAAATAATATTAAAAATAAAATTAAATCAGTCTGCGTATATTCCTCTGGCAGTAACTTGAGCCGCGTGCTCATGCGGACACGAGTATAAACCAGGCTTTAACTGTCATGCAGTATAAGCGCGCTGCTATTCAGCTTCCACATGCCGCACAAATACTTGAAAATGCGCACATTTAATATTGACATTATAGCCTACATATAAAATTCTGGCTACGCCACTGGTCCACATTTTCTTCTGCACTGGAAGCTCAAGTCAAATTCCTTGTGCGTAAACATATTTGGTAATAAAGCTCTTTCTGACTTCTGAAGGTATAACACCAGTAGACTATTACCAATAAATGTTCTGTGAAAACCATGAACAACAGCTTTCAGCCTGTCACCATGATGCAAACATGAAATATCAGACATACAGTAGTAGTTCTTCACAGGTTCTTTATTCAACAGCGTTGCTATTCCATTGTTTTTTCTATTTAAACATGGACGAGTTTGACTGTTGCACTCGCGTGTCTTGCAGTGTCTCATGCATGAAACGGCATTATAAAAACGTGGCGCTCAAGTTAAAAGAAGTTCACTCCCATCTTCTGGCATTTTGTCCTATTCCACTGCCCGCGTCGCATCTTTGTCAACACAAAAGCGCATTCTGTGTGAATGGCGCCCGCACTGAGGATCTAGAATGACGCCTAGCGATGAGCGCGTCACACGTGAGTGGTTAATCACGTGCGCCGACATGCGGTTGGATCGTTCATTTTTCTTTACTATGTTATCATTGGCATATTGTCAAAGTGTCTAATTCTAACGCCTGGTAATATGTCTATTCAAAATCGCGATTCCTCGATTTATAAAAAATAAAATCGTAGCAAAACATTAAATTCGAATTAATCAATAAAATCGGAAAAATCGCCCAGCCCTAGCTCAAAGTTATACCAATTTTGTGTTATTGTCGTTGGCCACGAGTGGTAAAACAAAATTGATAAGATACACCAAAGTCAACAAAGATGCTGGACGTCTAAGTTGATAAAGTGTAAATTATTTGAATCAGATCAGTTTAATCAAATCAACCCGAATCTTTAAGATTCGATTCCCTAAAAGCTAGAATAAGAGCTTAAATTAATACAGCTCAATTGTGCCTCAGCAGTGCCACAGGCTGATTGCTTCCATGCCACACCTCACTGATGCTGTCGTTTGTGCTAAAGGAGCCCCGACCAAGGTGCATAAATTGAGGATTGAGTGCATTAACCCTCTAAGCGCCAAAGTCGCAAAATTGTCAAACATTGTACAAAACATTTGTATTCCCTACCACTAGATGCCAGACATTCGATTCAAGACCAAAATTACGTCATGTTCCTATTCAAAGTGTTTGAGGAAATAGCAGAGCAAGTGAGCTATCGTGTCATTGATGCGGAAGCAGTTCAGTTCATAGCGTGTGAGTAAATTGTGAGATTTGTGAGAGAAAATCACCAAATGGCTAATAAAAAGTTGTACCGTGAGGATGTGTTGCAAATATTATTCGCCGATTCTGACTCTGAAGGGGAATATTTGCCTTTTGGAAATGACGATCGGTCGTCTAATGATCGTGCTTCTCCCGGTACATCTTTGCAGCGCAATGGTGCCAGCCGTGCAAGGCGAGAGTGTTCACGAAGCACAAACAAGTGATCATTTCGACCCTTTGCCCAATGGGGATGGGGATGGCAGGGGTGGACGTGGTCATAGTGTCCATAGGAGAGCTGTTGCTCTCTGATGATCGGCCAGATTGCGACATTTGTTCTGATCGCGCACGCTCAAAGGGCCGCCGGTAGACAAAGTACAGGTGCAGTCAGTGTGGGGTAGGTCTGTGCGCTGTGCCATGCAATGAGAGGTACCATACTCTCAAGAACTAGAAACTGTGTCACCTAGATACCTGATTGGGCAGATAGCTGGTCAACTGATCAGAAAGTAGGCACATGTATTTTACTATGGCACAGTAATATAGTAATCATTTACTACTTTCTCCTGTTTTACTGTTGATTTCCTCTATTCCTGGTCATTTGGAATTAGAATAAAAAGACACACACAAAAAATAAATGCAAATAAGTTCAAACATTTATTCAATATCTATTATTTCCTGAATATTACTCATGACCTGATCAAAAAGTAGGCTACTGTTCACATGCGTTTTACTACTATATAGTATAGTAATATAGTAATAATTTAGTAGTTTCTCCTGTTTTATTGTTGGTTTCCTCTTTTCTGATCATTTGGAATGAGGATAAAAAGACAAAAAAAAAACATGCAAATAAGTTCAAACATCAATTCAATATCTACTATTTCCTGAATATTATGAAATTCAAGAGGGCCGCCCCCTGATGACGTCATAATATGCAAATTAGATGAGTATATTTACACCCCACATAAACTTTCGGTCATGCCCAACATTTTTCTAACTTACAGTAGATCTTTAAGCCCTTTCAAGCCACAAGCTTTTGAAATCTTGATGTCAAAATCCAGCATTTTTCCCAAAAATCCCTGGTGCCTAAAGGGTTAATGAACATACTTTAAAGAACTTGAACTTTTCTGTTTTGCAAATCCTTTTTTTGATTGATCTTAGGAAATATTCTAATATTTTGAGATACTGGATTTTTGACTTTCATGAGCTGTAAGCTCTAATCACCAAAATAAAAAAAATAAAAAAAACTTTTGAATTGTTTTACTTTACATGTAATGAATCTAGAATATATGAAAGTTTCACTTTTTGAAATAAGTAAAAAAAAAAATGATATTCACGATCTTCTAATTTTTTGAGATGCACCTGTATACAGTATATCATACAGGTCTTTCAGTATCCAGTCACACGGGGAAAGGGACAGGTTGGAAAAGTAGTTCTGACATTGTAGTGGGTAATGGATAAGTGGGTGTAATGAGTGACGCGACGCAGGGGGAGGGGGTCTGGCAGTGCTGTTGAGTAGCCTGATGTAAAAGTTGATCATGATGGTCTTGCTCATGCCAGCATTTTAGAGACTTCTGATGAAGTGGAGCTATTACTGGGCTTATATATTATAAGGAGGTGATGCTCTCATTGAAACCAGGATAGGGTGTTGTGGGTGTTGGGTCAAGCTGTGTTTCCCAACAGTATAATTAATACATTAATTATTAGGTGTGACCCCGAATAGTCGACGATTCGATGCTTCGATAGGAGGAGCCTGATTTGACTCCCAATCTCACAGTCGAATATTCGCGGGGTGTTATGACAAATGTCTGATTTCACATAGGACTATCGGTTTTCTCCCAATAAGTTAATATACACCCTATTGTGATAATGCTGTAAATAAGAATCTGAAAAGAAAGAAGCTTTAAATAAATATATTAACGTGTGTGAATAAATCCAACCACCCCTATCATAGGCGCCGATCCCGTGATAAAAACACAAGATAGTCTCCATTCATTTTAACCAATAAGAAATGGATTGCAGCTTGTACGACTTTGTTGTTGTTTTCATAGTTCATTTGAGGCAGTTTTTGGCATTATTTTAATGGCAAATGTCAAGAGTGCATTATTGTAATACAAGAGGTGCCACGGGGTGCACGAATCTCTCGGCTTGCAGTGGGCTTGCTCTCCAATAGCCTAGTTATCATGGTTCTGCGCTCCCTCAGATATTACGTGGTGTGCGCCCTCAAACTTTGTCCTGTGTACGCGCGAATAAGTGCTTATTGTAAACAGGTATTTATTAAATCATTTTATTAAGTGAAGCGCAACCCTCAAAGAAAGAATGTGTGTATTATTTGCATAGGCGTAATTTACGGGTGGGACATGTCTTTGCGATTGTAGTGCTACAATGTTCGTTGCGTTGTTATTAGTGACTGAACGCTCTCTTGTGGCTCGTGCACAGTCTTCACACACGAGCGCTTCAATCTATTGCTCATGAAGTTGTGGAGAATATCTATTCATTCCGGTTACATCACAAAACAATATACACTCAAACGTGTCCCTGCTCTTGATATACGATAAGGGGGAAAAAATATGTGAGGGCGGATTAGAGCCCAAAATCTCTGATTCACCTAGCGAAAATTCTACCACGAGGCTATTCAGGAATACAAAAACTCAATGCGTATCTTTGTATTTATTCACTGACATTAACAGTCTCCGGCTTAATAATACATAGTACATGTAAGAATTAAATGGTCACATTAAAAATGAGTTATATGTTGATACATTAACCGCACCCGTTTCACTTCGCAAAATAAATTTTGTGTAGTAAATTCATCAAACGCACCATCCAAGCATACTCTAGAAAAAAAAAATGGGGGGGGGGTGGCCTGAGCACCCACCGTATGAAACATAAATCGGCGCCTATGACCCCTATAGTTTCACTTTCCATAATCAGTGACCGACAGAGGATCTTGGCGGCAGGGATTTAAAACTTTAACTCGACTCAAGACTGGATTTTTTCGAACAGGTATCAGGGTACAAGTGATTTCAAAGCATTTCAGCTGGTTTATATGTATATCGTGTATTCTTTATCTCGTATAAGATGCATTAGGTTGAGTTACGCTGCAGTAAAGCGTTTCATTGTACGGTGATTATCTCTTCAGTGCGCAGCGCGAGCAGGACAAACAATAATAATATTAATGACTATGACTGAGACTGTCATATACACATAACATTATAATGAGAACACTATTGTAATAAAACGCTGTGAATTTTTAGAGTTTAGTTGCCGTGATTCTGGGCGTTGTTGCGTGAAGAACGTGTCCACAAAAGGAGTTAATTCAGAGCCGCGCAGACACGTTCATGTATTCGGGGCATTTTGTGCAGATTGTATAAATAACGAAGCATATTCCATATGAGATAAATGATAAGTTAAGTCCCATTGATTATAAACCTGCTATCAAATGCTTCATTCTACTGGTCATCTTCAGCGCGAGCAGCTCAAAACAGAAATGCAGAACATTAATAACTATGTCATATACATAACGTTATAATGAGAGCACTATTGTAAAAAAAATTGTGAATTCTTAGCGTTTCGCTGACGTTTATTGTTAACTATCTTTTAATCAAAACACAAAACATTATTTAGCCCGTTTGTATCTGCGAGGCGTCCGTTACACATTTTCTCTGTGTGTTAACGTCAGTAATTATGGAATGTCTGACTTAACTCTTGGTAATGTATTTTGCACCCGCCCCCAAACACATGATTCGACTATCAGTCGACTATCGGCAAGATTCGAAAATTCCGATTCGACTATGAAAATCCTTAGTCGAGGACACCCCTATTAATTATAGGGCTGTGCGATATGACAATATATATCGGATGGATGAAATAAAAAGTCTAAAGTTTCATATTATGCTCTATCGTTTATTTCATGGTGTCGCAAAATACATTGTTTATGGTAATAATTTTTCATCATTTGGATGACTGCGATCTTTACACGCCACCACGGGGCATGCAGGGGAGACAGAAGCAGGTGGAGAACGACCAGCCAGGACAAAATGAGGAGCTCGTTCCTAAACGAGGGACTACATCTGTAGCATGGACACGCGTTTTTAGCACTGCAGTTTAAACACAAACAACAGAGCTATATGTGTGCGCCGTCTCTGTTTCTGTGTGAGCGGAGCGCACATTTTTTGCCGCTTTATTGGCTTTGAATGATTACATACACTTATATGCATCATAATCCCCATCTTTGCAAGTATCCTCATAAACACAGTGATTTAGGTCTTAAGAGAGAGAGTACACAGCTGAAAAAGAAAACGCGTAACAGTATATTGGATCCAGACTTCGGTCTTAAGGGGGAAGCTGTCCAAACTTCGTCCTGTCTACCATTCATATTAATCAAACAACAGCTCTTGACTAAATCACTTTTGTTAATTTAATAAGAAGAAATTAAAACATAATAATAATGATAATTTATATACAGGTGCATCTCAATAAATTAGAATGTTGTGGAAAAGTTCATTTATTTCAGTAATTCAACTCAAATTGTGAAACTCGTGTATTAAATAAATTCAATGCACACAGACTGAAGTAGTTTAAGTCTTTGGTTCTTTTAATTGTGATGATTTAGGCTCACATTTAACAAAAACCAACCAATTCACTATCTCAACAAATTAGAATACTTCATAAGACCAATAAAAAAAAACATTTTTAGTGAATTGTTGGCCTTCTGGAGAGTATGTTCATTTACTGTATATGTACTCAATACTTGGTAGGGGCGGGGATCACGTGACACTTCGACGGCGATGCAAGCTTAGTCTTTCGCTCTGCTCACTTTGCCACATTTTGTATGATCCTGTCAGTAAATTTTAAACCACTCTGCATTGGACCCATCATGAGTGCTAAGGCAGACAAAGGGGATCGGAAAAGAGAGATTGAGCAATCGCCAATAAAGAAAAAATTCAGAGATTCCGCCATCTCCAGAGAGGACCTCGACGATGATATTGCTAGCGGCATTGAATTAGCACTTAAAGAGCAGCAAAGCACTTTGAATTCGGTTGTGAATTCGGCAGTAAGAGATGCGATGGACTCTGTGCTGATTCCAGCATTGTGCGAACTGCGTGAGGACATACAAGCGACCAACAAGTCTGTTAAAGAGTTAAGAGAGGAGATTGAGGCCATAGCTACCACGGCGAAGCAGACACGTGACCGCGTTGATTCTGTTCAAGCAGCTGCGCGTGAGGATAGGAGGGCAGTCACGGACTTAAGAAATCAGCTGGAGCGACTCACCGAGAAGATGACGGATATGGAGGATAGGAACAGGAGAAACAACGTTCGACTGGTGGGGCTGCCAGAGGGGGCGGAGGGTTCCAATGCTGCTGGTTTCCTCAGAGTTAATCTTTCCAAGTGGATTCCTTCCTTGAGGGGCCGTGACATTGAGATTGACCGGGCGCACCGCGTGTATGACGGAGGGAGGGGCTCCGATCGCCCGCGCACTCTCATCTTCCGTGTACTAAGATGGCATGACAGATCGGAAATCCTGAAAGGTGCCCGGCAGGCTTATCCGGTGAAATGCGCACAGAACAATGTCACACTACTATTTTTTCCCGACTTTAGTCCAGCTACAGCGATCAGGAGAAAGGCATTTGGTCCGGTTTTGAAGAAGATGACAGTACTTAGTCTACAGCCCTTCCTCATCTATCCGGCGGTAATTAAACTACGGTACAAAGGGTAGCAGAAAAGCTTCGATTCTCCTCAGAAAGCGGAGGATTTTATCAGCTCCCTGTCTCAGCAGAAGACGTATGCCGCAGCTCTGCGGGGGGGCGACGGGAGAACAGCGGCCCAGTAGGGGATGATGGTAGGATGGACATGGACGCTTGCTAAACCTATTTTTTGCTTTTTCTTCTCTCCTCTCTCCTACTGGGATATTGTCCCTATATATGTGGTACAACGATCTCTTTGCTGGTAAGACTGACACTCCTTTTTTCTTTTTTGGAGGGGACTAATGGAGAGTAGGTTTAATTACATTTTTTTTTTTTTGTGGCTGTGTGAGCCTTTCGGGGGACATGTCTTGCGTTGGAGTGGATCGGTCACGAACCATCACTATTTTTTGTTGCTCAGTCAGACCTATGTTCTCGGTAATGTGCGGTCTGAGTTGTTCCTTGTTTATGGTTGTCGGTTGTTCATATTTTTATGTTGTTTTTGTTTTTTACAGCAGACATTTATACTTTTATCTATTTTACCTTATTTCTAAAGGGATTTTTCATCTAGGAGGTTTGGTATCTAAAATGCACATCAGCGTTTACATGTTATTTACTGAATGGAAGTGCTTCTGCTTTTTCTTTTTTTTATTTATTGAATACAATGTTGGGATTATGGATATTCAATGCATACTCTAAATATTTTATCATTGAATGTGAATGGTTTAAATTCTGCTGTTAAACAAACCCATGTGTTAGAATATTTACACCGTAAATCTATTTCCTGTGCCCTAATTCAAGAAACACATTTAAAACCATCTGACGTGGCACGTTTTCAGAATAAGTATTATAAATTAGCAGCTTTTTCCTGCGCTCGTAATAAAACTAAGGGGGTGCTTATGCTTGTTAACAGGAAGTTAAATTTAACAATTGAACACCTTGGTAGTGATGAGAAGGGTAGATTTGTTTTTATCCGATGCAAAATATATAATAATAGGTTAGCATTGGTCTCTATTTATGGTCCGAATGAGACAGACAGTGCATTCCTTTCACAGATTTCCAAAACTCTACTTGAGGAGATTGATTGCCCTCTAGTGGTGGGTGGTGATTTTAATGCTGTAGTAAACCCTGCTTTAGATAAATCTCAATCTGATACAACAGCCAATCCATCCTCTAAATTACTGAATAAATTCATGACTGAGCTCAACTTAATCGATCTTTGGAGAATTCAGAATACTAAAGCTAAGGACTTCACTTTTTTTTCTAATAGACACAAGACTTTCTCTAGGATAGACTACATATTTATCAGCCCATCTTTAATTTTGTCTAATTCCTCCATCTCTATATTACCAATTTTATTATCTGATCATTCGGCTGTGTTGTGCAGTGTTCCTCTTTCCGATGTTAAAGCCAAGTCCCCTAGATGGCGCTTTAACATATCATTATTAAGTAATCAGACTTTCATTACTTCTCTAAAAGAACATATCAAGGAATTTCTTGAAATTAATATGCCCTCTGATGTGGATCCTCAAATACTGTGGGAAACGACTAAGTGTGCTATATGAGGTTTCTGTATATCTTTCTCTTCTACTCTTGCCAAAGCAAAAACTCACCAGTTTACACAATTAGAAAATAAAATCCAATCATTACAAAACCTACAAAAACAACATTTTACTGAGCAACAGGCTACACAGTTGTCCTCTTTTTAAAGAAGAATATGATTTACTTTCACACTCAAAGGCGGAATTTATTTTACATAGGACTAGGCAAAAATATTATTTTGAATCAGAGAGACCTAGTCATTTATTGGCCCTTAGGTTGAAAGAATGCGAGTCGCAATAAAGTCATCGGATGATCAGGTCACCACGAACCCTGTGGCAATTAATTAAATATTTAAATGTTTTTACACAAATCTGTATAAAGCCGAAACAGATTTTGATTAATCAATTTGTAAGCAGTATTTAGATGGGTTGGGGCTGCCTCGGATCTCACAGATAGATAAAGAATCTTTGGAGGCCCCATTAAGTTTGGAGGAGCTCCACGTCTCTCTAAGAAGCCTTCAAAAGGGCAAATCGCCGGGTTTAGATGGTCTCCCCCCTGAATTATATTTAGAAATTTGGGATTTGGTTGGGATACTTATGCTTAACTCATTTAATTTTGCAGTTGAACATGGGGTATTTCATAGAGATCAAAAAACGTCATTGATTTCATTACTTCTTAAAAAAGGGAAAGATCCATTAGATTGTTCCAGCTACAGACCGATTTTGCTTATCCCATGTGATATAAAAATTTATGCTAAAGTTTTTGCTTCTCGTATGGAGAAGGTAATTCATAGTTTGATCAAGGAGGACCAAACTGGTTTCATTAAGGGGCGCAATGCATCTGACAATATGCGTCGACTCCTACATATTCTTGACTTTGCGGACTCCCACCCGACCCCTTGTGCGGCCTTTTCACTTGATGCAGAAAAAGCCTTTGACAGGCTAGAGTGGAATTATATGTGGGCAGTTCTGCAATGTTTCGGCTTCGGTGAACACTTCATTTCTATGATTAAGACATTATACCACTCACCTGCAGCATCAGTCATAACTGGTAATATTATTTCCCCCCCCATTCCCTTTACAGCGGGGAACGAGGCAGGGATGTCCGCTTTCCCCCTTATTGTTTTGTCTATCTCTTGAACCCTTAGCACAAGCCATCAGGAAATCTGAAGTATCGATTTAGATTTATGATCATAATCATAGTATTTCGTTAAACGCTGATGATATTATTCTATATTTAGACCACATTGATGTTTCAGTCTCTAGTATAATTAAGGAATTTGATAATTTTATTAGCTTATCAGGATATAAAATAAATTGGAGCAAATCTGCCTTAATGCCAATTAACAATGTTAAGGTTAATTCTTCTATTCCCTCATTTATCCCTATTAAGGAATCTTTCATCTATTTGGGCATTACCATATATAAAAACATTCATAAGATTGCCAGAGACAATTTTAATAATATTTTAGTTAAGGTCAAAAATGACATTCAAAGATGGAAGAATCTTAAAGTCTCTCTTCAAGGAAGAATCTCCACTGTTAAGATGAATTTGTTACCTCAATTTATTTATTTTTTCTCTATGCTACCACTTTCTCCCCCTCCAGGTTACTTTAAGGAGATCAACTCCATAATTTCTAAGTTTATCTGGAATGATAAATGCCCCAGAATTAAACTTACCACATTACAGCATACTAATAGCACAGGAGGACTGGCTGTACCAAATTTTGAACTATATTATTGGTCGTTCCAGCTTAAGGCTGTTCATAATTGGGTTGATCCTCAATCTACAGTTGCATGGAGGGTGATTGAAGCTGACAAGTTTAAACCAAATAGACTTCAAGATATTTTATTTACTGGCACAGGAAAAAAAGAGGATAATTATAAATTTGGTCCGGTTGTGGCTAACTCTATTAAAATCTGCAAAACGGTTGAACGTCGGATAGGAGGACCCTTCAAATTTTTTAACAGTACACATTTATGGCACAATTTTAATTTTGTATGCGGAAATCGTCCATTTGTCCAACCCTCTTGGTCTTATTTAGGTGTAAACACGTGCGGTGATATATATGATAACCAGGGCCTCTGTTCATTTCAGACATTAAGAACCAAATTTTGTCTACCAGCATCCGCATACTTTGTTTTTCTTCAGTTGCGTTCTGCTCTCAAAGCGTATGACGTTCCGTGGGCATCTTCCATTTCCTCTCATCCTATGCGGGACTGGATTGCGCCATCTGCTGGTCGGCCATCTGTTTCCTTAATATATAATAAAATTATTGATTGCATTACAAAACCTCTTTCTATTAAAACTATTTGGAATAGGGAATTATCTGACCTTAATTTATCTGTCGACTGGGAGAGAGTGTGGTCTAATCTCAGCTTAACATAAAAAAATTTGGCTCATCGTCTTTTTCACTTCAAAGTCATTCATAGAGCATACATAACTCCTTACAAAAGATTCAAAATGAAACTACAGTCAAATTTTAACTGCCATATGTGTAATACTGCATCATCAGGCAAAAAAAAAAAAAAAAAAAAAAGTTCCAAGATGGCGCCGAGCATGGCAGCCTTGTTGCGAGCTCCGAGAAAACTCTGCAGTCTTTCGTATGTTTTATTTGTTATTTTGTTGTTTTATGTGTTGGATGTTGTTAGTATAACTGTCTACGATAGAGACACGCTTTTGAACATTGGTTCATTCGTCACGCAACGCAAACCGGACTTTGAGTTCTTGAACGCCGGCGCTTTGTTTACGGACACCGCATCAGAGCCCTTTGTCTGGGCCGCACGGTCACAAACGAGGAAACACCGCAGGAAAAGGGGAAAGAGAGACGGAGTCCTTGTCAGACTCAGACTTCGTCCCCTCCGACCTCCACTCCCAACCATTTTGTTGGCTAACGTTCAGTCACTGGACAACAAACTCTGCGAATTGCGGGCGTGCATCTAATACCAACGAGAAACAAGGGACTGCTGCATTATTTGCCTCACAGAAACATGGATGTCTGCAGTGGTTCCAGACTCAGCCATCGAGCTTACGGGGTTCTCCGTGCACCGCTTGGACAGAACGAAAGAGCTCACAGGGAAAAGCAGAGGTGGGGGCGTTTGTTTCTTTATCAACAACTCGTGGTGTGATGAAAGGAATCTACACTCTATTAAATCCTTCTGCTCCCCTGATCTGGAATTTCATATGCTTCTGTGTCGACCATTCTGGCTACCGAGGGAATTTACAGCGATCATAATCACAGCTGTTTACATTCCCCCTCAAGCCAACACAGACCAGGCACTCAAGGAACTGTATGGGAATATAAGCGAGCAGGAAACCGCGTACCCAGAGGCAGCGTTTATTGTTACGGGGGACTTTAACAAAGCCAACTTCAGAACAATAGCTCCAAAATACTTTCAACACATCACCATCAACACGCGTGGTGATTGTGTACTGGACCACTGCTACTCTCCTTTCCGGGACGCCTACAAATCTCTTCCCCACCCACCTTTCGGCAAATCGGATCATTCTTCCGTTCTGCTCCTGCCTGCTTATAGGCAGAAACTGAAACGAGAAGCACCTGCCCTCAGGACAATTCAATGCTGGTCGGACCAATCGGACGCTATACTGCAGGACTGTTTTGATCACGTGGACTGGGACATGTTCCGGGCAGCGTCTGATGACGACATAGAGGCGTACTCAGATTCTGTAACGTGTTTCATACGGAAGTGCATAGAGGACGTGGTTCCGACCAAAACAATTTGTGTCTACCCCAACCAAAAACCGTGGATTAACAGCGATGTTCGAGCAGCCTTGTCAGCACGGACATCTGCCTTTAAATCCGGGAACTTTGACGATCGAAAACAAGCCAGTTACGATCTCAGTAAATCCATCAAAGCCGCCAAACGACAGTATAAAAACAAAGTTGAAGAACAATTCAACACCAACAACGCAAGAAGCATGTGGCAGGGCATCAATAACATCACTGATTATAAAAGGAATAAACCAGCTACAGTGAACATTGCCGCCTCTCTACCGGATGAGCTTAATCTTTTTTATGCTCGTTTCGAGGCTCACAACCCCGCCCACACAGAGAGCGCTCCCGCGGCTGTTGCAGAAGAGGCAAGTGCATTTTCCATTTCTGTCACTGAACGGGTGAATATCCATAAGGCTGTGGGTCCTGATGGCATCCCAGGCCGTGTGCTCCGAGCATGTGCATTCCAGCTAGCCGGAGTTTTCACAGACAATTTCAACCTCTCCCTCTCTCTGTCTGTGGTTCCCTCATGCTTCAAAAAATCCACCATTGTGCCCATACCAAAGAAAAATAAAATCATATGCTTGAATGACTGGAGGCCCGTTGCTCTAACACCCATCTTCAGCAAGTGTTTTGAGAAACTCATCAGAGACTACATCTGCTCTGTGCTGCCTGCCTCACTGGATCCGCTGCAATTTGCATATCGCAGCAACCGTTCCACAGACGATGCTATTGCCTTCACCCTGCATACTGCTCTCTCCCACCTGGAAAACAAGAATGCCTATGTGAGGATGCTTTTTTGGACTACCGCTCCGCATTCAATACCATAGTGCCTGCCACACTGGTTGCGAAACTCCAGAATCTAGGACTAACCAGATCTCTGTGCAGCTGGATCCTGGACTTTCTGACAGGCAGAAGTCAGGTGGTCAGAATGGGCAACAACACTTCATCTCCGCTGACCCTCAACACTGGTGCTCCGCAGGGCTGCGTTCTCAGCCCACTCCTGTACTCCCTGTACACACATGACTGTACAGCCACACACAGCTCCAACGTCATTGTCAAATTCGCTGACGACACAATGGTGATAGGCCTGATCACTGACAACGATGAGACGGCCTACAGAGCAGAGGTGAGTACCCTGACTAAATGGTGTCAGGAGAACCACCTCTCACTCAACATCGACAAGACCAAGGAGCTGGTGGTGGATTTCAGGAGACAGAGCAGAGAACACACACCCATCACCATCGACAAGACACCTGTGGAGCGGGTAAACAGCTTTAAGTTCCTTGGTGTTCACATCACCGAGGATCTCACATGGTCCACTCACACAGATGCAGTGCTGAAGAAGACACATCAACGCCTCTTCTTCCTGAGACGGCTGAGGAAGTTTAGAATGAGCCCCAGCATCCTCAGATCATTCTACACCTGCACTGTGGAGAGCATCCTGACCGGCTGCATCACTGCCTGGTTTGGAAACAGCACCGCTGGCAACCGCAAAGCTCTGCAAAGGGTTGTGCGAACTGCCCGCCACATTGTTGGAGGTGAGCTTCCCTCCCTCCAGGACATCTACACCAGGAGGTGTATAAGGAAAGCCCGGAGGATCACCAATGACTCCAGCCACCCGTCCCACAGACTGTTCTCTCTGCTGCCCTCAGGAAGACGTCTCCTCAGCATCCGATCCGCACTAGCCGACTGAGGGATAGCTTTTCCCTCAGGCTATCAGGCTAATGAACAGCCAGAACTAATACACCTTACAGCACACTCCCACTTTACGATATGCCACGCACTGCACTTTAACTCCACAATTCAAACTGGACTACACGTACACACTGCACTAATACAACAATCTATCTACTATCACTGGATACCATCCAATGCACATACATGACGTTTGCGTATCCAGCTTATGTACAATCTACTGCACCTTTGCATATTACTGTGTATGTATATATGTGTACATAATGTAGAATGTGTACATACGGTGTATAATGTGTATTGATAACTGTAAGTATGTCTAACAGTACACTGTGTGTACTGAGTATATGTATGTGTATATTGCACATTGTCTGTATAAGTCTGTAAGTATGTAATGATACTGTCTATATGTTAATTGTTTCTGCACTGTCTGGAGCACGCTCTCAAGAATTTCACTCATCAAGGCACATGTGCTGTGATGATGTGACAATAAAAGTGATTTGATTTGATTTGATTTGATTTAATACTGCATCATCAGGCACTTTGCTTCTTATGTTTTGGGAATGTCCTATCGTCATTAGTCTATGGACACATGTAAACCTGGTTTTGTCATCATTACTGCAAATTGATTGGTCTGTTAACCCAAGTTTGTGTCTTCTTAATGATGATTCTGGCCTCTGTATTAGTTCAATGCAAAGGAGAATGTTGTTTGCTGGTTTTACAGCTGCGAAGAAGACAATAATACAAAACTGGTTTACACCGCACATGTGTGGGAAAACATATTGGATCCGTAGCCTCCTGCAAATAGTGACTTGCGAATGTACAACGGCGCGAGTCGGCGGGGCCAGGCCGTCGACCATTGATGCTTGGCAGTGTTTTTTGTTTAATATACGTGATTGTATAAAGGAGTGACTTTTGTGTTTTTTAGTGTCCTTCCATCTCTCCCTCCCTTTTGACTGGACTTTGAGATGTTGAGTATGTGTCTGTTGTTTTGTTTTGTTATATTTTGGATGCTGTGTTATGTTATGTGTGAAACAATAAAACAAATACTTGGTAGGGGCTCCTTTTGCTTTAATTACTGCCTCAATTCGGCGTGGCATGGAGGTGATCAGTTTGTGGCACTGCTGAGGTGGTATGGAAGCCCAGGTTTCTTTGACAGTGGCCTTCAGGTCATCTGCATTGTTGGGTCTGGTGTCTCTCATCTTCCTCTTGACAATACCCCATAGATTCTCTATGGGGTTCAGGTCAGGCGAGTTTGCTGGCCAATCAAGCACAGTAACACCATGGTCACTGAACCAGCTTTTGGTACCTTTGGCAGTGTGGACAGGTGCCAAGTCCTGCTGGAAAATGAAATCAGCATCTCCATAAAGCTTGTCAGCAGAAGGAAGCATGAAGTGCTCTAAAATATTCTGGTAGATGGCTGCGTTGACTGTGGACTTCAGAAAACAAAGTGGACCAACGCCAGCAGATGACATGGCAGCCCAAATCATCACTGACTGTGGAAACTTCACACTGGACTTCAAGCAACATGGATTATGTGCCTCTCCACTCTTCCTCCAGACTCTGGGACCTTGATTTCCAAATGAAATGCAAAATTTACTTTCATCTGAAAAGAGGACTTTGGACCACTGAGCAACAGTCCAGTTCTTTTTCTCCACAGCCCAGGTAAGATGCTTCTGACGTTGTCTCAGAAGTGGCTTGGTAGCCCTTTTCCTGAAGACGTCTGAGCGTGGTGACTCTTGATGCACTGACTCCAGCTTCAGTCCACTCCTTGTGAAGCTCTCACAAGTGTTTGAATCAGCTTTGCTTGACTGTATTCTCAAGCTTGCGGTCATCCCTGTTGCTTGTGCACCTTTTCGTACCCAAATTCTTCCTTCCAGTCAAATTTGCATTTAATATGCTTTGATACAGCACTCTGTAAACAGCCACACACCTTTCAGTAATGACCTTCTGTGACTTACCCTCTTTGTGGAGGGTGTCAGTGTTCGTCTTCTGGATCATTGCCAAGTCAGCAGTCTTCCCCATTATTGTGGTTTCAAAGAACAAGAGATACCCAGAATTTATACTGTATGGATTGTCATTTATTGAAACTCAAATGTAAATATTCTAATATTTTGAGATACTGATTTTTGACTTTCATGAGCTGTAAGCTCTAATCATCAAAATTAAAAAAAAAAACTTTTGAAATGTTTTACTTTACATGCAATGAATCTAAAATATATGAAAGTTTCACTTTTTGAAATAAGTTACAAGAAAAAATGAACTTTTTCATGACATTCTAATTTATTGAGA
Source organism: Schizothorax lantsangensis (assembly GCA_027422415.1). Taxonomy (NCBI): domain Eukaryota; kingdom Metazoa; phylum Chordata; class Actinopteri; order Cypriniformes; family Cyprinidae; genus Schizothorax; species Schizothorax lantsangensis. The sequence goes on from JAPDDO010000209.1 coordinate 99,575, forward strand.
TGCACCTATATATATATATATATATATATATGTGTGTGTGTGTGTGTGTGTGTGTGTGTAGAATCTATACATAATATATGTGTTAATTGTATCTAGATAGATAGATAGATAGATAGACAGATAGATATAATTAACACAGTGAAGACTAATTAATTTACACAATGTATGTAGCGTTTCTTATTTATTGTAGTTTTTTGTCCTATTGCTTGCAATTAGTTTCTTATCCTTATTTCATCACTGACTGTTTATTTATCTTTTTTTGTCTCTTTTTAGGCTTGTATTAGTTTGATATTGACATTGGTGACAAGGATTATGAAAATTCTATGGTATCAAAAATTTTTATATCATAAAATCCTTTTTAAAAGAAAAAAAAAATACTATATATCGTTATCGTGATATAAAATTACTCATATCGTGATATAAGATTTTGGTCATATCGCCCACCCCTAATTAATTATACTAATAATAATAATACAGTATACAGTAATTAATGCAAACCATTTATGAAAACATCAAACCTCAAAAAGTCAAACCTCAGTATCTGCAGCTGACAGTTTGGACTCTTCAGTCCATCAGAAATAAACTTTACACCAGAGTCCTGCAGGTGATTGTTACTCAGATCCAGCTCTCTCAGGACACAGTTTGAGGATTGTAGAGCTGATGACATGATTTCATAATGTTGATTTGAGAGATTACAGCCAGTGAAACTGAAAGAGAGTAAAACAGTGAGTTTTATAGATAGCTGGGCTGGTAATGATGAGTATTTTTTATTGTGAGTGTGTTTGCCAAAATGACGCTAAAGTGTTGTGGGCGTTGATAGGGCATTGATGTGCAGTTGGTAAAGTGTTAGGCAAGAATTTGTGTATTGCCAAGGCATTTTTAGTGTGTTCAGGATAGTTGGTAACTGGCCTTAAAAGAAGTATCAGGATTATATGATATTCTGCTCCATTCTTTAATTAAATTAATTCCATTTTTATTGTATTTGAACCTAAAGGACAATGAAAACGTCTCTGAAAATGTGCTGTTTCCGGTGTAGTTTCCCTTGTGGGCCACTAGATTGGTATATTATTACTAGATTAAATATTCCCTTATTTTTAAATATTCCCTTATTTTTGACTTTGTCATAGTGAGTGACTTTTGACCTTAATAGCAGCCATCTTGCTGTACTCAGTTGATGCTGATATCCACACGGTTAATGCAGCTATCGTCCATCTCTTCATCATCTTTGCAATCGTATACAGAAGCTTTGTCTGTAAGTGTTAAAATGTTTACAAGTTATTTATGTCCATCTTATGTTTGGTGTTGGTGACGTTGCTCACTATAAATTTTATGTTTAGAGAGGTTATTTTCAGTAGTGTTTCATACATCCTCATTTTTATTGTGAAGAGCATGTGCGGTTATCCTTTAATCGAACAGTTAAGTTTCTTTATTGCACATTTTCTTTAAGTTTTCTTTTCCTCTGTATTTCAGTTTTACTCTGTTCCACTTTTATTGGAATTGGTGGTTGGAAATAAATCCATGCTACAATTCAACGCCTCTGTGGAAGGAGTTATCTATCTGTCTAGTGAAAGAAGGGGAACTCTTTTATGAGGGCAGAATAGAAAATATTCTCAGCCTCAGGCTACGTTTACACTAGGGAGTTTTCGTTTTAAAATGCATAACTTTTGCTTGTCATTTACACTACTCTGGCATTTTCGACCCTCAAAAAACTGAGACTTTAAAAAATGCTGTATAATTTCACGCTTTGCAAACATATAGATTTTAATTTATGAAAGTAAGTTATTTAATGCTTACAGAGCTTTTCTGCAGTTGATCACAGCTGGTATCAGTCTTCTTCTCCCCTCATCTGATGTGTTGTATTTCATGGGGCTCAACTCATCCAGCGGCTCCTCTGACATCTGAAGCATGTAGGAGATTGTTGAGCACTGACCAGCAGAGAGTTCCTTCTCTGAGAGTTTGTCTGATTTCACAAACTCCTGAATCTCTCTGGACAGAGCCTGATCTTTCACTTCCAGCAGACAGAGGAACAGATTGATGGATTGACCAGCTGAGAGTCCATGTCCATCTTTGATCTTCTCTTTAATGTACTGTGTGGTTCTCCTAATGCTCTCTGAGCTGTTCTCTGTGTGTGTCAGTAGATCCTGTAAGAGTCTCTGATTGGACTCCAGTGAGACGCCCAGCAGGAACCGCAGGAACAGATCCAGCTGTCCGTTCTTACTGTCAAGGGCTTTATCTACTGCTTCCTTCTGCAGGTTATAAACTACATCCAAAAACTGCAATGTGTCAGTATTTTTCATTAAATAATGATAAAACAGGCAGAAAGCAGCGAAAAACTCCTGGATGCTCAGATGAATGAAGCTGTAGACTTTCCTCTGATGAATCACAGATTCCTCCTTAAAGATCTCAGTGCAAATCCCAGAATACACAGAGGCGTCAGTGACGTCTATGCCGCTCTCAATCAGGTCCTCCTCATAGAACATCACATTGCCCTTCATCAGCTGTTTGAAAGCCACTTCAGCAAGTTTCACAATCACTTCTCTGTTGGACTGCAGGAGTTTATCTGGATCTCTCTCTTCATACTTCTGGTTCCTCATGTTGATCTGAATCAGCAGGAAGTGGATGTACATTTCAGTCAGAGTTTGAGGGATTTCTGCACTCAGATCTTCTTCCAGGAGCTTCTGAAGCACAGTGGATGAGATCCAGCAGAAGACGGGGATGTGGCACATGATGTGGAGGCTTCTTGCTCTTCTGATGTGTGAGATGATTCTGCTGGCTTGATGCTGGTCACTGATTCTCTTCCTGAAATATTCCTCCTTCTGAGGCTCATTGAATCCCTGAATTTCTGTCAGACGGTTGATGTATTTGGAGGGGATCTGATTGGCTGCTGCTGGTCTGGAGGTGATCCAGATGAGAGCAGAGGGAAGCAGCTCTCCTTTCATGAGCTTTGACATCAACACACCCACTGATGAAGTCTCAGTCACATCACAAACTTTCTGATCGTCTGAAAACATCAGTGTGATTCTGCTTTCATCCAGACCATCAAAGACGAACACAACTTTACACTCCTCATAAATCTTTGAGTCCAGATCTTGGAGTTCAGGATGAAAGTCCAGCAGAAGTCTGTGAAGACTGTACTGATGATCTCGGATCAAGTTCAGCTCTCGAAATGGAAGCACAAACATGAAATCTACATCCTGATTGGCTTTTCCCTCGGCCCAGTCCAGAATGAACTTCTGTACAGAGACGGTTTTTCCGATTCCAGCGATGCCTTTAGTAAGAACAGTCTTGATCTGGTCTTTCTCCTCACATGCTGGTTCAGCTGAGGCTTTAAAGATGTCATTGCAGTAGATTGGAGTGTCTTGTGAGTGTTGTGTTCTGGCTGTTTTCTCCATCTGTAAAACCTCATGTTCTTCATTCACTCCTTCACTCTCTCCCTCTATGATGTAGAGCTGTGTGTAGATGCTGTTCAGGAGGCTTTCATTCTCCTGGAGTTTCAGTCCCTCAAATAATCTCTCATACTTGTTCTTCATGCTGGTTTTGAGCTGGTCTTTGACTCTCTGTAGTTCATCATTCACTGGTTGATCATGTTTATTCAGAGACGCTGTAATGCTCGTGTTGTTCAGACAGAAGACAGAGGCTCCTCCAGAGATGCTTCGCTCTCCATCTGCTCTGCTGAAATATCACAAGAAGAACAGATTAAAAATATCTAAAAATAAAGGATGTATAAATTAAAATCTAAATCGAAAGAGATGTCAGTCTTGTATTTTCAGTATAATTTTAGTTTCAGTTTCAATCTGTTTAACACTGTTATTGTAATGCACACGGTTCCGAAGCAGAAAAGTACACTGTAAACCTAAACGTTCAAAGTAATTAAATAAATTCAGAAGAGTTAACTTATTTCTTTAGAGTGCAACTAACTTTGATATTTTGAGTTCCTGTATATTTTTTTAAAGTTTTTGAGTTAATAAAACTTATTTGTTTTAATTTAAACTACTTTTTGATGAATCAAACACCACTTAAATTTATAATTTCACTTTTCATTTTTACTTTTTTTTTTATTGTTTGAACATTAGTGAGTGCGACTGATGTGAGTTTTGAGTTTATCAGGATTAATAGAATATATTACTCGGCTCAAATTTCATAGCAGAAGGTGGCGGTATGCACCTCACGCACTAGTTTACCAACCACACGCCAAACTAAAAAGAAAAAGCCTCCGAGTGGTGAAGGCTTTTTCAAGATTCAAGATTTTTATTTGTCACATACACGATTATATAGAGAGTATATAACCAGCAGTGAAATGTGAGTAGGCGGGAATCGACTGAGAGAAGCGCTAAATCTCTGCAGCAAGTTGGATGTGCTCTTAACTTTTCGACGGTAATCATCACAGTCTCAAAGTAAGTGTTAAATATGTATTTTAAATGTGTTTTAAGAGGGCTTTTGAAAAATGTGCCTGTTTTTAGTCTTAAGTAATAATAGTAATAGGGCCATTCCACCGAAAGGGTGCCATTTGCTTCCAAAACTCTTCAAAAAATATTTCATTTTATATCTTTTTTAAAGACAGAATCTAGTAATACACATATTTAACTATTCAAAATCTGTATTGGTCCATCTCAGGTAACTTTATTTAATTTTTTACATAATTTTTAAGTGAAAGATGGATGCATTTTTCTCAGTCCTGTTACCAAAACTCTAATGTCTTTTAAAAAGCATGTTTAAAATTGTCAACAAATTTCTTCATTTCCCCCTCACGCAGGTGTTTATTTTAAATAAATTGTTGGTTTCATGATCAAAAAATATTATGTTTATCATAAAAAAAAAATCACTATTTATCTACACAAGGTGTATTTTTCTAAAGTACACAAACCCATTTTTCATTTTAAAGTTAAAAAAGGCCAAATCATGTTTCTATTTAAATCTAGTTGTCTGCAGAGGTTTTTGTTATATCATATCTTTTCAGTTTTTCTGTGGATATTGTTTTCTTATAGCGCAGCTCACACTCAGACTCCATGCTATATATGAGTCTAATACATAATTGCCACAGGACAGAAATGTCAAGTACATTTTCTTGCAGGAAAGTAATATAAAACAACAATGCAAGAACAACCATAGGTTTTCTCTGGGCAAAAGCATTGTCTCAGTGTGGTTAGAAGGCCAAAACATTGAGAAAAATATGCATTTTCTAATTTATCTAGATTAATATGGATGTAGCCTAATATTTACATTAATAAATTTGATGACACTACTCACTCCTGTTACTTTTACTCAGTTACTATATACAGTCGTGGTCAGAATTATTGGCAGCCTTGGTAAATATGATCAAAGAAGGCTCTGAAAATAAATTATATTTAAATTATATTTTTTATGTTTAAAAAAAATCACAAAAATCTAACCTTTCATTGAACTAAAACAATTTAAATGTTTTTCTTAAATACATGTTGGACACAATTATTGGTACCCCTAGAAATTCTCATGAGTAAAATATCTCTGAAGTATATTCCCATTCATATTCACAATTTTGAGCACCCCAGGGTGATTATGAACATGAAATTATCCAGCCATGGCTTCCTGTTTCACAGAAATATAAATAGGAGGGAAAACAAAGCCCAAATTCCCTTAATCATCCATCACAATGAGAAAAACCAAAGAATATATTTCTGATGTGCAGCAAAAGATAATTGAGCTTCACAAATTAGTGAAGTGGCTTTATGAAAAGAGCTAGAGCAGTGAAAATTCCCATTTCCACCATCAGGGCAATAATTAAGAATTTCCAATCAACATAAAATGTTACGAATCTGCCTGGAAGAGGACGTGTGTCTATATCGTCCTAATGCACGGTGAGGAGGAGAGTTTGAGTGACTAAAGACTCTCCAAGGACCACAGCTGGAGAATTGCAGAAAACAGTTGAGTCTCAGGGTCAGAAAACCTTAAAAAAAATTGTCATTACCTACATCACCACATGTTGTTCGGGAGGGTTTCAAGAAAAATGATCCTAGTAGGGATGGCTCAATACCATAATTTTGGCTTCGGTACGATACCAGAATGTAATACCCCAGTATCGATACTAAATTGATACCATAGGTGACAAATAACCAGCTTTAAAAGATAAGTGAATTGAAAACAATTTTATTAAAATAATAATAATAATAATAATAGATTCATAGCTTCTGTTTGTGTTCCAGTGTACCGCCGGCGGTACACTGCGACCGCAGGGGGTAAAGTTCGTCAGACACAAAAACAACAACAAAAAAAATTCTGAACATGTCATATATCTCTGGAAAGCTGAGATTCTTCTGATTCGAACGATGTAAGGCATTTTAAGATACAATCAACACAGCAGGTACAGTCAGTGTCTTTGTCAGACCACCAACAACCAAATAAACAATAACAAACATGAAATAACTCACATATGAAGCCTCCTGTTAGTCCACTGATCCATAAATTTCCAACAAAAATGGTGTTGTTACACTGCAAAGGGTCCAGAGATCCAATTCAGTTCAATATTTAGTCCATAACACATGTATATGTTGATAAACATCCACGGAATGTAGTAGTATCATTTCACATTAGCCGACGGAGCTATCCACTCTTCTGTGTTTTCCGTCTATTCTCATTCAAACAAATTATTTGATGTCAAAATGGCCGCTGAGATCTGACCTTTTGACTGACACCTCATTTGAACCAATAGCTGCATCTTAGAGGGGTCACCATCCCGTGAAAGCTAATGAGCGTCCAGCTTGGGAAATGACGCGGCTCTTGTTTGACCGACAGTAGATCGAACCAATTGCATTATAGTCTGCAAATGACTGTCATTTCTGATAGCCAATGAGCTTCTAAAGAGACTGATATGACGCTTTAGGGGGTCGGTCCAGGCTATCATGCCCAAATCTTGCTGCGCAGAAGGTTAGGTTGAGATGCGCGCTAGCGCATGGAAACGCGTACATGGATAGCTCACGGCTAAGAGACGGTGAGAGGCGAAAAATGACAAAAACACACTTTTGATGTGATTAAAGTTGTTGAACAATGTGCTCGGCATGACAGAGATGACATTTTAGACGAAGATAGCGATGTTTAAGGACATTTTTGACGAAGAGAGCGATGTTTCAGCCATTGAAGCGGAGGAGTTGTTTTGCATGGAGCGAAAACAACTCCATGCAACACTGTCAACAAGTAAGTGTTTTATTATATAATATAATTATATTTATATATATTATACATATTTATGTGTCTTATACATATTTTACAGTATATATATTGATGTATGTGTTTTGATGCGTCCCTGGTCACTTATGTCCTGTGTGTGTGTGTGTGTGTGTGTGTGTGTGTGTGTACGCTTGTTTTTATATACCGGTGGGGATTTAAACCTGAATACACACAGACTCATGGGGACTTGTGTCACGGTGGGGACCTAAATTGAGGTCCCCATGGGTAAACAAGCTTATAAATCACACAGAATGAAGTTTTTTGAAAATCTAAAAATGTAAAATGTCTCCTGTGAGGCTAAGTTTAGGTGTATGGCAATAGAATATACGGTCTGTACAGTAGAAAAACCATTATGCCTATGGAAGTCCCCACAAGGATAGTGAAACGTGTGTGTGTGTGTGTGTGTTTTGAGGTGTTCCTGCTAACTTCTGTTTTGTGTGTTGTTTTTTTATAATCACAGACAATCATCTGACATTGAATCGAAAGAAGTCTGGGAGCCAGTCAGCGAAAAGCCATATACTGAGGGACATGATGACAACATTTAAAAAAACACTATAATCAGAATCAGAAGAGCTTTATTACAAGTATGTTTACACACACAAGAAGGAATTTGTCCTGATGACAGGAGCTTCCAGTGCAGAAGAAAGTACAGACATAGTGCAGACATACATAGGAATAACACAGTAGGGATGGAATATAGCACCAATATAAGAAAAAAACAGAAATTAAATAATGTACTATGTACAAAAATAGAAGTATAGGGAAAAAAATGGTAATTAGATTAGAATTTAGAAATAGATGTTATTTACAAGTGTACAAATTTTGGATTCTGTGTATAAATGTCACTATAATGTGTTTATGCTTCAGTTACTATGTGTCAGCAATTATTGACAGTGAATCTGGATGTGGAATTGAATAGATCTAAGTGTAACCTTTCATTAGAGCCCAAAATTATGACTGTACATTAAAGCATTCAAGTATTACAGCTTTTTATGTGTCATTGGTTACAAATGGTCATTTGGAGTCTCCGAGTGTCCTTTTTTGGGAAGCGCCTAGACATAAACTTAGATAAACATGTGTAAAACACTCATTCTCTAAGGTATTGTTATCAAATTTGAAATGTAGCTTGGTAAGGCTTCATTCTGTGATCCCATTGTATTTTCCAGCTCATAGCTCCCAGCTATGGTCATCTGCAGGCTTTTGTTTACAAAAAAATTGTAGACGGAATTATTTTTTTTTACTTTTTCAGTGTGTTCAAAGTTCTATTACTCAATATCAGTAAGACTTACAGTGATTCTGACTGTTGAGAAACAAACATCAGAGTGTCACCTTTCAAAAGAGACCAAAACCATGCATATAATCCAAATGGTTCAAGAACAGCATGCAATTTACTTTGGGTATGCCTTTTTTTAGGCGTTTTAGGCAAATTTGACAGAAATTCTAAAGGGTTAATACATTTGTATCAAACTGTAACAAAAAACCTACCGGGAACATAGGTTACAGTTTGAAGAAAATAAATATTACTGAAGCAATGCAATTAATGCAACAAATGTTGCTTAATTGTAAAGTGTTATCCTAACAGTCAAAGTAATATTCAAAATCACATTATTATTTCCCTCTCTCTCAGATTGTTTTCAGATTTCAGACTCAGCCAAAGAAAAAGCATTAAATATAAATCTCACTCTCTCGGCTGCTTTATATGATCAGAAAGATTCCCTTCATATTATTGATTCTAAAATTAATATAGCAAAACTCTTGCCTATTTCAAATTCAATTAATATTCGATTGTATGAAATGCAAGTGCATATATTATGTGAGCAAAACTTCACTGGTTCTAGCATGTCACATGTGCACATTTGAACTTACTGTATCACATCTGTATGTGCGTTGAGCAGTTGTAAATAAAAGTTAAAATTAAATCTGAATTTATGAATGATGCTCTCACCTGTCGATCTCTTAATTCTCTGAAAAGATCAGGATGAGCAAGCGACAAATGCTTAAAAAAGTTTGATGTGTTGCCTCCTGTGGTGAATTATAGCAATGCTTGCATTCAGGTGCAGTAAGGTCAGTTCCTTCACCTTTGTCATCTGTTTTGTATGCAAAGTAATGCCATATTTTACTTATACTGTTCTCTTTATTTATTAATTTCGGGTGCGTTGATAGAGTTTAATTTACTTGATCCATCGTGTTGTTCTGTTGTCACATTTACTGGTTGCGCAGCAATTTGGGAAGCACTGCCACCTACAGGTGAAATACCGAATTGAGCAAAATTATGATATCGTACCATTTGAAATATAATAAATACCGGTATTTTTCCAGTACCGGTATACCACGCATCCCTATCTCCTAGCTCATCCAAAAACAAACTCCAGCATATTAAGTTATCAGACACGACTGGAACTTCAAATGGGGCTGGCTTCTATGGTCAGATGAAACTAAAAAATGAGCTTTTTAGCAGCAAACACTCAAGATGGGTTTGGTGAACACAGGGATAAAACGTACCCCATGTGTACAATTAAATATACTGCTGTATTTTTGATGTTGTGGCCTATATTCCTGATGGAGGTCCTGGACGTCTTGTTTAGAATCAGAATCAGAATCAGAATTAGCTTTATTGCCAGGTATGTTTGCAAATACGAGGAATTTGTTTTGGTGACAGTAGCTCCACAGTGCGACAGAATGACAGCGAAAGGACAGGACACAGATAATAAAAAAATAGTTTACAAATATACAAAATGGACAATGTGCAAAATAGCACAAACACAATATACAAAATAGACAATTTAGTATGTACAGGTATGTTGGGTGCAAATTTGAAATGTAATAAGTATGTGTTAAATAAAAAAAAATAAAAAAATACAAATAAAAAGTATGATAGTGTTGTGTGTTTCATGTTTATTGTTAAGAGTTCAAATGTTCATGAGATGGATTGCCTGAGGGAAGAAACTGTTCCTGTACCTGGTCGTTCTGGTGCTCAGAGCTCTGTAGCGTCGACCAGACGGCAACAGTTTAAAGAGAGAGTGTGCTGGATGTGAGGGGTCCAGAGTGATTTTACCAGCCCTTTTGCTCACTCTGGATTAGTACAGTTCTTGGAGAGTGGGGAGGGTTGTACCAATGATTCGCTCAGCAGTCCGGACTACACTCTGTAGTCTTCTGAGATCAGATTTTGTAGCTGAGCTGAACCAGACAGTTATTGATGTGCAGAGGACGGATTCAATGATGGCAGAGTAGAACTGTTACAGCAGCTCCTGTGGCAGGTTGAACTTCCTCAGCTGGCAAAGGAAGTACAACCTTTGTTGGGCTTTTTTTTTACAATGGAGTCGATGTGAGTGTCCCACTTCAGGTCCTGAGAGATGGTGCTGCCCAGGAATCTGAATGACTCCACTGTCGTTACAGTGCTGTTCATGATGGTGAGTGGGGGAGAGCAGGGGGGTTTCTCCTGAAGTCCACGATCATCTCCACTGTTTTGAGCGTGTTGAGCTCCAGGTTGTTAAGACTGCACCAGACAGCCAGCTCCTTAACCTCCTGTCTGTAAGCAGACTCGTCACCGTCCTGAATGAGGCCATTGACTGTGGTGTCATCTGCAAACTTCAGGAGCTTGACAGAGGGGTCTTTAGATGTGCAGTCGTTGGTGTAGAGGGAGAAGAGCAGTGGGGAGAGAACGCAGCCCTGAGGAGCTCCAGTGCTGATCGTACGGGTGCTGGATGTGTATTTTCCCAGCCTCACTAGCTGCTGCCTGTCTGTCAGGAAGCTGGTGATCCACTGACAGATGGAGGTGGGGACGGAGAGCTGAGTTAGTTTGGGCAGGAGGAGGTTTGGATTGATAGTGTTAAAGGCCGAGCTGAAGTCCACAAAGAGGATCCTCACATAAGTCCCTGGTCTGTCCAGGTGTTGCAGGATGTAATGCAGTCCCATGTTGACTGCATCATCCACAGACCTGTTTGCTCTGTAGGCAAACTGCAGAGGGTCCAGTGATGTCCTTCAGATAAGCCAAAACCAGTTTTTCAAATGACTTCATGACCACAGATGTTAGAGCCACAGGTCTGTAGTCGTTAAGTCCTGTTATCTTGGGTTTCTTTGGGAGACGGGGATGATGGTGGAGCGTTTGAAGCATGAGGGGACTTCACACAGCTCCAATGATCTGTTGAAGATCTGTGTGAAGATGGGGGCCAGCTGGTCAGCACAGGTTTTCAGACAAGCTGGTGTCACACCCTCTGGGCCTGGTGCCTTTCTTCTCTTGTTCTTTCTGAAGACCTGGCACACTTCATTTTCACTGATCTGCAGTGCAGGAGGGGGGGGGTTGCAGGAGGTGTGAATGGTGCTGTAGAACTCATTCAGATCGTCTGCCAGTTGTTGATTCTCCACAGTGCTGGGGGATGGTGTCTTGTAATTGGTGATGTCTTTCAGACCTTTCCACACTGAAGCCGTGTCACTAGAAGAGAACTGAATCCGTAGCTTTTCGGAATAATTCCTCTTTACCACTCTGATCTCCTTTTCCAGTGTGAACTTGGCCTGTTTATACAAGACTCCGTTCCCATTCCTGTAAGCATCTTCTTTGGCCTGACGGAGTTGTCTGAGTTTTGCAGTGAACCATGGTTTGTCATTGTTATAAGTTAGATGAGTCCTGGTAGGAATGCACATATCTTTACAGAAACCGATATACAGTATAATGTTACAGTCTCTGTGAGCTCGTCCAGATCGTTTGCAGCAGCTTCAAAAACACTCCAATCAGTAAGGTCGAAACAGGCTTGTAAAACCCGCTCTGTTTCATTAGTCCATGTCTTTACAGTCCTTAATACAGGTTTAGCTGATTTCAGTTTCTGCCTGTAGGTCGGTATAAGATGAACCAAACAGTGATCAGAGAGTCCAAAAGCTGCCCATGGGACAGAGTGATATGCATCCTTTATTGCTGTGTAACAGTGATCCAGTATATTACTGTCTCTGGTGGGACATGTAACATGCTGTCTGTATTTTTGGCAGTTCACAGGCGAGACTGGCTTTATTAAAGTCCCCTAGAATGATTAAAACAGAGTCCGGGTGTTGTTGTTCTGTGTCTGTGATCAGATCAGCGAGTTTCTGTAAAGCTGAGCTCACGTGTGCTTGCGGTGGAATGTAGACACTCACGAGAATGAACGAGCAAAACTCCCGTGGCGAGTAGAAAGGTTTACAGTTGATAAAGCGTTTCTAGATCTGAACAGCACATCTTTAACACTGTTACATCTGTACACCACCTTTCATTGATGTAGAAACATGTCCCGCCGCCGTGCGATTTCCCCGTTGATTCCGCGTCGCGATCTGCTCTGATCAGCTGAAAGGACGGCAGATGAAGCACGCTGTCCGGGATGGCATCATTCAGCAAGGTTTCCGTGAAACACAGGCAATGCCGTTCGAAATCTGCGCTGTCTGAGCTTTACGAGCGCGCCGGCTTGCTTCCCCGTCTGCGCATCCTGAAGCGTCTAAACAGCGCCGCAGCTCTGCTGACTACTATGTTCAGCAAAACATCCGAATAATCGAAAATGGGTTGGAGATTTTGTGGTGTGTTCTGCCGAATGTTCAGCAGTTCTTCCCTGGTGAAACTGATTGTGTTTGACAAACAAAAAACAGGAAAAACTTACAAAAACACTAAAACAACTGGAGAGCCAAGCATCATGGCTGCCACGCGTGGCACTATCTTTAGACTTTTTAGACACATGGCATCATGGATTCTATCAAATACCAACAGATAAAAAAATCAACAAGTGACTGACTCTGTTAGAAATCTTATAATGGGCCATGTTTGGATCTTCCAACCGGACAATAATCCAAACACAAACCTCAAAAACAACACAAAAATGGGTCACTGAGCACAAAACCAAGCTTCTGCTATGGCCATTCCAGTCCTCTGACCTGAACCCTGTAGAAAATGAGTGAGGTGAACTGAAGAGAAGAAGCACCTGCATGGAGTTGGGAATCTAAAGGGTCTGGAGTGATTCTGGATGAAGGAATGGTCTCTGATCTCTTGTCAGGTGTTCTCTAACTAGGGTTGGGCGATGTCTACCAAATTGGCATTGGACGATGTCTACAGTGAAACATCGTGATGGACGATGACATCGGGGGGCGGGGTTAGGGGCGTGCCCGAAGCACGGAAAACAAACAACGCGTTCTACGGAGCCACTAAAGCAGCGGTCCTCAATTCCAGTCCTCGCCCACCCCCACACATATTTTGCATGTCTCTCTTTAACACACCTGATTCAGATCATTAGCTCGTTAGAAGAGAGCTCCGTACATGAACTCTGTTCTGATTGACATGGTCCCTACACAGTGTCCATTGCTCCCTACTCCCTGAGCAGGGGAAATCCATTCAAGTTTACTTCACTTCGGAACATTCATTCACGGATTTGCGCTACGCCACAGCTTGCAGGGTCTTCACACACAGACGAAACTTACTAGAGAAGCGTGAAGTGTGACATAATATACCTCTGTAAATAAATGCAATTTAATTTCACGTCTCGCACACTTCAATGCCCTTTGAATGGAACATATACGTTCGCTTCGAACTGGAATCATTGCGGAATATCCTTTGATGTCCACTTCGTAGGGCACTTACAGTCGAATAGAACAACGTCTGAAGCGAATCTCAAAAGTGAAAGTAAAATAAGAGCGCACATTCGAAAGCAGTTTTAGTGCCCTGCATATTAATAGCGGTTCCCTGATGCCCGCAAATTAATATACAGTATAATTACCCAACATTTTTTTTTTTTTTATCCTCCCATCTCGTAGGCTATTTATTCCCCTTAGGGGTTCCGTAGTATACTTAATTTCCTTTCCGATCACGGAATTGGGATGTGGTGGATTGCGGAAGGGGGGGGGTGATCACGATGCCGGCTCAACATCGTGATGTCTGTCAGCCATTGGCGATGGACGGTGTCATCTTCTATCGGCCCAACCCTATCTCTAACCTCATCAGGCATTATAGGAGAAAATTTAGAACTGTTAAACTGGCAAATTGAGGTTTCAAAAAGTATTGAATAAAAGGGTGCCGTTAATTGTGGCCAATGTGTATTAGAGAAAAACATTTATTTCATAATGATACTTCCCCCCATTTTAAATTCTTATTCTCCAAAGAAGGGTTAAATGTTTGTGAATTTTTTTAATAAAAGATCAAAAGGATTAACAATGCAAATTAATTTTCACAGACTTCTTTGATTATATTTACCAAGGGTGCCAATAATTCTGACCACGTCTGTATAAGTATAGGATATATGAGTATATGAGTAACAGGACTGAAAGTAACAGGATTGAGATTTTAGGATAAAATTAGCAAACGCATATAATCTATAACATGGAGTACATGCTAATATTATGAGAATACTCAGCAAATTATAGTGATTCACCAAAGATTTCTATTTTTAAAATAAACAAGTAACATCTAAGAAATAATTTAGGTAACAGGACAGTATATTTATAATGACGCACCCAGCCACCGTTACAATATCATCAAATATACAAAAAAGAAAATAAGACCACAAGCTTTCGATCATTTCATTGCCTTCAGAAGATCCAGATGTTGCAATATTATGCTGAAAATGTGTCTTGTGGAATTCTTCCACTTTTTTAGAGGGGGGAATGTGTTAGAGTAACAGGACTGAGTGAAAACCTGGGGACACGACTAAAATGTGCATTTTATCCAAAATATTATACATTTATTTTGAAATATATGTATTTAAAGCACAGATGGGATATGGAGGTACACAAAAATGCAAAATAAAAACGATTTCTGAAGGATTTTAAACATTATAATTAATGTTAAAATGTAGCGTTACAAATGCTATATTTTCAGTGTTGTAGGTAGTTTTTAATAATTTTTTTAATTATATATTTTTACCCATTCACAGCAACAGGAGTGACATGTAAAAGTGTCACAGCCATTTGTAAATTTAACTGAAAACAGTGTTTTGCTGCTTGATAATGCAAACCAGTATTTCTTAGATTTATTAATTTATTGTATTGTTATTGAAATAGAATGTAAGTACAAAAGAAAAATCTGTATTTATCAAATGTTCTTAAGCACCATGCTTGTCCACATTCATGGTCATTTGCATTCAGAAATGCTTCCAATAAACCATATATGGTGACAACACCTCCCTTTATAAATCATGTGAATGTATATGTCCTCACCGAAATCATGGCAAAGAAAGTGGTACCAACTGAGAAGCCATTCTGTGCTCGCACTAAACCGATCAGCACACTCTTTGAAAACGCATTCTCTGTGCAGCGCATGGTTCACCGAGTCTTCCAGCAAAGCGAGATCAGCCATGACACTATACATTTCAAATGACTTCCCAGCGGCCTTTTATAACTTTTCATGCCAATTGTGCAAGTGTAATTGCAATTAAAGGACACGAGGAGCCACAGAGAAGTATTTACTTTTTGTAGTATAAACATTCTACCCCTAGATTTTCTGTGTAAGCATGCTCAGAGTTGTGCTTATATTTACACACATTCCTAACTATCAGTACAAGTTGGTGGATCCCACTCTTTGCATGAAACTGTTCTTACACACACATCTGTGTGTACGCACTGTTGATAAATGAGGGCCCTACACTTTCCCTAAGAATGTGGACTACAGGCAATAATGTTCAGTTTCTTACACAGACCAATCGTTTCATTTCAGAAGACCTCAATACATCAACCATTTTGCGTAGAAAAGTGTTGTGATTACATTTGTACCACTTAAACTTTTCAACCCAGCACCTGCTCAGATTTGTGATCGTCTGTTAAAAGTATCTAATTCTTTACCTTGCTTTCTGGCCTAAACAGAATTAATATGACTGTACATTAATGGATTAGTTCACTTTCAGAATAAAAAAATCCTGATAATTTACTCACCCCCATATCATCCAAGATGTTCTTATCTTTCATTCTTATGCCAAAAAAAAAAAAGGTTTTTCATGAAATCATTCCAGGTTTTTTTTCTCCATATAGTGGACTTCAACGAGGGATCAAGGGATTGAACATCCCAAATGCAGTTTCATTGCAGCTTCAAAGGGCTCTACATGATCCCAGCCGAGGAATAAGGGTCTTATCTAGCGAAACGATCGGTCATTTTCTTTTTTGTTATCAACATTTTTTTATTTTCTTTTTTCACACACAACATCACAACATAACATCATAACATCCACTCAAAACAAACAAAACAACAGACACATACTCCATGTTTTAAAGGTCCAATCAAAGGGGAGAGAGAGAGGGAGGGAAAAAGTAACAACAAAACAGGTCCTTCCTTTATATATCACATATGTTAGAAAAAATAAAAAAATAAAAAAATAGAAATAAAGTAATAATAATAATATGCAATCCAATATGCCTCTCCACACACATGCGGCTCACATCAGTTCTACATCATCGTCCTCCTCGCAGCCGCAAAACCAGCAAACAGCCTTCTCCTTTGCATTAAGTTTCAAGAAGACACACACGTATCAAAGCAATCAGTCCGCAGTGAGGAAAACAAAACCAGGTCTACATGCGTCCACAGATCCATGACCACAGGACACTCCCAAAACACATGGAGAAAAAATACCCGATGACGCAGTGTTACATATCAGGGCACCAGAAATAGATTTACGGTGTAAATATTCTAACACACAGGTTCGTTTAACAGCAGAATTTAAGCCCGTCACATTCAGTAATAAAATATTTAGAGTATACTTTAAATGTTCATAATCTCAAAATTGTATTCAACAAATGAAGAAAAGCAAACGCACTCCCATTCTGTAAATGACATGTAAACGCTAGTGTGCGTTATAGATATCAAAACACCTAGATGAAAAATCCCCTTAAAAAAAAGGTAAAGTAAATAAAAGCATGAATATCTGTTGTAAAAAATAAAAGCAACACAGACAGAGATGACCAACAACTATAGACAAAAAAACAATTCAGGCCGCACGTTACCGAGAACATAGGTCTGATTGAACAACAAAAACTTGTGATGATCCGTGACCGATCCACTTCAGCACACAACGAGCCTCCCAAAAGGCTCACATAACCAAAACATTATTGTAATGAAACCTACTCTCCATTAGTCCCCTCCAGAAAAAAAAAAAAAGAAAGAAAAAAGGGGGGTTAGTCTTACCAGCAAGGGGACAATTGTATCGAATAAAGTATAAATACTATCCCAGGAGGAGAGAGGAAAGAAGAAAAAAGAGAAAAAGGGATCTAGCAATCATTCATATCCCTCCCGCCACCATCTCCTCCATATCGACCACCAGGCCCCTCCCGCCGGGTCAAAGAAAGGGCGGCCGCCGCCTTCCCGCTGCCCTGTGGATCCGCAGCAAATGTCCCACTCTGTGACAGGGAGCCGACAAAATCCTCTGCTTTTCGAAGAGAATTGAAGCATCTCTGTTCACCCTCGTGCCGTAGTTTATTTACCGCCGGATAAGCGAGGAAGGGCTGGAGACCAAGCGCCGTCATCGACCTCAAAACCAGAACCAAGCTTTTTCTCTTGGCGGCTGTAACTGGACTAAAGTCAGGAAAAAATAGTAGCGTGACATTGTTCTGCGTGCATTTTACCGGATAAGCCTGCCGAGCACCTTTCAGAATCTCCAATCTGTCATGCCATCTCAGCACACGGAAGATGAGAGTATGCGGCCTATCAGAGTTTTTCCTTCCATCATATACGCGGTGTGCCCGGTCAATCTCGATGTTACGACCTTTCAGGGAAGGAATTCACTTGGAAAGATTAATTCTGAGGAAACCAGCCACATCGGATCCCTCCATCCCCTCTGGTAACCCCACCAGTCGTATGTTATTTCTCCTGCTTTTATCCTCCATATCCATCATCTTCTCGGTGAGTCGCTCTAGCTGATTTCTTAAGTCCGTGACTGCATTCCTGTCCTCACGTGTATCTGCCTGAACAGAATCAACGCGGTCACGTGTCTGCTTCGCCGCGGCAACCATGGCCTCAAACTCCTCTCTTAGCTCTCCAACAGAATTGTTAGTCGCTTGTATGTCCTCACGTAGTTTACGTAATGCTGGAATCAGCACAGAGTCCACAGCATCTCTCACTGCCGAAGTCACAACCGAATCCAAAGTGCTTTGCTGTTCTTTAAATGCAAGCTTGATACCGTTAGCAATAGCCTCATCGATATCCTCTCTGGAGATGGTGGAATCCCTGAATTTTTTCTTTATTGGCGATTGCCCAATCTCTCTTTTCCGATCGCCTTTGACTGTTGAAACACTCATGATGAGTCCGATGCAAAATGGTTCGAAATTTACTGACAGGATAATAAAATATTTGACACAGTCAGCAGAGCGAAAGACTATGCGTGCATCGAAGTCGAAGGGTCACGTGATCTCCACGATCGGTCATTTTCTAAATTTTTATTTTTTTTAAATGATATACTTTTTAACCACAAATGCTCGTTTCACTTGATGCATTAATATAATCACGTTGGAAACGTCATGCGCGGTCGGCTCTTCATCTGTGTACTTCAGTTCAAAAGGTAGGGTAATAGGGATGCAACGATTATAGATTTTGTTGGTATGATTATTGTCTGAGGAATAATCACGGTTTTACGATTATGACGATTATTATGCATTTATTCATTTCACAACATTACTAATGTACAGTGGTGGGCCAGTCAGTATCTGGTGTGACCACCATTTGCCTCACGCAGTGCAACACATCTCCTTCGCATAGAGTTGATCAGATTGTCCACTCCTCTTCAATGGCTGTGCGAAGTTGCTGGATATTGGCAGGAACTGGAACACACTGTCGTATACGCCGATCCAGAGCATCCCAAACATGCTCAATGGGTGACATGTCCGGTGAGTATGCTGGCCATGCAAGAACTGGGATGTTTTCAGCTTCCAGGAATTGTGTACAGATCCTTGCAACATGGGGCTGTGCATTATCATGCTACTACATGAGGTGATGGTCGTGGATGAATGGCACAACAATGGGCTTCAGGATCTCGTCACGGTATCTCTGTGTGCATTCAAAATGCCATCATTAAAATGCACCTGTGTTCGTTGTCCATAACATACGCTGCCTGCCCCAAACCCCAAAAACCCCACCGCCACCATGGGCCACTCGATCCACAACGTTGACATCAGCAAACCGCTCACCCACACGACGCCATACATGCTGTCTGCCATCTGCCCAGTACAGTGAAAACCGGGATTCATCCGTGAAGAGAACACCTCTCCAAAGTTGCCAGACGCCATTGAATTTGAGCATTTGCCCACTCAAGTCGGTTACGACGACGAACTGCAGTCAGGTCGAGACCCCCCATGAGGAGAGAGCCCGATTGATGCGAGACAAGCTTCTGATACAGTTTCTGACAGTTTGTGCAGAAATTCTTTGGTTATGCAAACCGACTGTTGCAGCAGCTGTCCGGGTGGCTGGTCTCAGACGATCTTGGTGGTGAAGATGCTGGATGTGGAGGTCCTGGGCTGGTGTGGTTACACGTGGTCTGCGGTTGTGAGGCCGGTTGGATGTACTGCCAAATTCTCTGAAACGCCTTTGGAGACGGCTTATGTTAGAGAAATTAACATTCAATTCACGGGCAATAGCTCTGGTGGACATTCCTGCAGTCAGCATGCCAATTGCACGCTCCCTCAAAACTTGCGACATCTGTGGCAATGTCGATTATCATTGGATTATAAATATACTTTATTATTATGAAAATACCAGAGATGGCTTGAAGAACACAGTTAAACCATTGTCACGTCGTATGTTTATGTGTTGGATACTGTTGGATATTTAAATAAATAGCCAGATCGCGAACAGATTCAATCACCCACGCAATCTTGTTCATATATAAATGACAGGATTCATATGTCTTTTAAAGCCTTAAATCACAATGTAACGTTCAAATCTGCGTTCGCGCTGCCGCTGATCCAGAGAGAGCAGTTTATTTATATGAAACATCTTTACAAAGTCTTTTGTATTGTTATTTCTGTGTTACAAACATTCAAATAATCACAGAAGTACTGGAATAAAAGTTTATAGTTCAGATATAAACACTGCTGTCTACAAAAGCGATCAAAATAGAATAAATCACCTTTTTGAAAGTGACAAAAAGATTGTATCAATTAAAAAGTAATGCCAGCAGGTGGAGACAAGTGACTTAAAATGAGATTCGTTCAAAAAAACATTGATTCATTCAGGAATTAAACAAGTGAAGTCTTTATGAGCAAGTCATGAAGTTATGAGTTATGAATCATTTGTTTAACTTTTTTATCGGTTCGTTGAATATTGTATTCTAAAATAGACAGCAGCATTTTTTTCTAGAAACTCTAGTAAATTACATGTTATTTTGTTTAAATTGTCTGTTTTTTTTCAGAATCATGGTGGGAGAATAGTGATATCTATTTTAAAAATATGAAAAATAATACTTCTTTCTAAAGTCCTTTGTGAACTATGTTTGCTCAAGAATGTTTTTAGTTTTAGCATTTTGAGTTTGTTCAATACTCTGTTCAATATAGCAAAACAAACTTTTAATCCAATTTTTTGTTACAGATTTGTACTCTTTAAAAAAAATATATATATTCATACTCAGTCTTATTTTAAATAGGACAAGGACAAACAAGACTTAGATAAGTAATAAACTGTATTTCTAAATCAGTAAATCTGCAAATATTGTCTTAAATAAAGTCTGATGATGCAAATTGTAATTTGTGGCCCTTCGCATTGTATGTAGTTTAAATGCGGCCCGCTTAGCCTCTGAACTTGAGTACCCCTGGTATAGCATATCCTACAAAGATACATTCACTATATTTGTTTTCATAGACTTTATATTGCACATTGTTTGGAGGACAGCACTGGGCAGGATAATGAAGTACATTTTTTAAATAATGACTAAAATTAATTACTTCCTAATTTAAGAAAATATAAAATTTCATATTCATAATTTTCACCTGATGAGACAAAGAAATAATCAACATATTAGTCCATTCTGAAAATAATGGTTAGTGCAGCTGTAATTATAAAGTC